>JAXBDA010005967.1:0-22353 GCA_036023075.1 Gaultheria prostrata | reverse complement strand
TGCGAGGTAACGATCACTTTTCAAAAATCTTCCGGACATTATGACTACGTGATTTTTGGAACACAATCTCAATGCGGGCATTATAACGACTACGTGTGTTGAAAAGTAATTTTTTTCTATTCCGCCAATTTACTTTTTACCGTAAGCGAAAAATTAGTAAACTTTCTTCCGAACCAACTTATAAACGATTATGGAAAAATTATTTCGACTACGAGAAGATCAAATCAACTACATAAAAATTATTTCTAGTCTAGAAAAACTAGGATAGGGTGTAAGTAAGATAACTTACTAGTTTCCGAAATTTATCAGGGCCGAATAAAGCTAGGTTAATTTTTCCGGCGATTACGAACACCTTTCCTTCCTACTTTCTTCCTAATTTTGGATTGGAGGGCGGTCGAGGGTGGCGGCTAGAGGTGGTGGAAGTTGAGTTTCAAGAAGAACTTGATGAACACAAGAAGAACTTCAAAGAAAACTACTAAGAGCACAAGTTTACTACAAAAGGTGGTGAGTTTTGGTGTGAGGATTTACTAGCAAAGCATGGGGGTATTTATAGGTAAAGTGAGGGCTTCCCCCTCACCTTGTTTGGCCGGCCATGGGCATCCCCCATGTGCCAAGAAAATTCCAACTTCTCTCATTAATGAGAGAAGTACACTTGTTGGTGCATGGAACTTGGTGATTCATGAACCATGAGGTCTAATTAGAATAGGTTGTACAAGGCTAAGGGTTGGGGTTTTAAATGCAAGCATGTGCTAGGAAATACCTCACTAGGTTAGTCACCCTTGGTTGTGTAGAAATTTGCATGGCCACCTTTGATTTAGGGAGTTTTTGGTATACTAATTTAATTACTTATTGACTAAGTAACAAAGGGTACACCACATAGCTAATTTAGGGTCTAGAAAAATAGGTAGGAATCTCCCATAAATGGGAAGATTCATTCCCTCCAAATTTAGTAAGGTTTAGGTTAGGTACTGGGCTCACATGTGCTTGAATTTGGCACATGCAAAATATACCAACATGGGGGAGTAAGTGCTTCCCCCCACACTCTCTCAACCGGCCCTCTCTCTCTCCCTCTCTCTCCCACGGCTCTCTCTCTCTCTCTCTCTCTCTCTCTCTCCCACTTGTGGTATCTCCCCAACCACAAATGTACTAGAGTTGACTCAAAGTACTAAGGTGGGTAGCCTTGGAAGGTAAGAAGTAACTACGTACGTACTCGAGCATTGAATAGGGTGGTTGGAGGGTAGCTCGGGGCTCCGGGTGGTAAAACGGGTAGCCCTCGACACGCACACGTAGTCTTGCGACTAAACCGTGCGAAATAAATAACTAACAGAAAAATAATTAATCATTAAAGAAAAATATAAAATAAAATAGAGGAAGTTATATTATTTAATTAAATTTTAAAATGTAAAATCAATTGAAATTACGGGTCGTTACAAGTGACTACAGAGCCCCCTTCAAAATCTGCAGGGAGAAAATTATCCCAATTTTCTAAACTCTAGAAGTATATTGGTTATTCTATAACCACAAAATTGGTATTTGCCCATTAACTAAAGTAAAAATCTTACCAACAACTTCATCACCGACCTTTGATCTGTGCATGATTTCATTGGGTCCCTTGCCTTATGAAATCACCAATATGAGCCTCACTTTTCAAGCTTTATATATCATCCCACTGAAGCTGTAAATGTGCTCACGTTAATCTCACACATAGAACATCACATAGGGTTTGTTTGGTTCACCATATTGTTTACTTATTTGCTAAATATACATTTAAAAAAAAAATTATGCACAAACAATAACGTATACAAGTAGATATGAATAGATATTAATTTAGTTTATCATTTTATTTTACTCTATTCCGACTAGACCGATTTGTCTAAGTTGTTTGTCGATCCTTTTCAACTCTACTCCTAAAATTTGGAGTTTTTCATTTCTTAAAATTCATCGACGACATTAGTTACGTTTAAAATTATATTCGTTGGATATCCACGAAAGTGATGGGATCCCCATCGGTTTTATTTCTATTTTCTACTATCAAATGGACCCAAAAAAAAAGAAAGTAAGTGGCTCCATTCTCCTAACTTTTTGTCTACATGACTTCTTTTCAGTATTCTTTATTTTTTATAATTTTTTGTTTATTTTTGCGTTGTAATTTTTGAGATTAATCATTCGTATCAATGAAAGAAATTAGAAAAGTATAAAATTGTGAACCGAAGTTGAAAAAAGTTTATATAAGACAACACTTTATATAAAAACAAATGTTTGGTATTTTTTCCGTCTTCAATAAAGTTTTTTTCATAATTTTTTACTCCTCCCATTAAGACGGGCGATTAATTTAAATAATACACGAATCTTATAAGAATTCAAAAAAGAATAACAAAACAAACGAAAAACTAAAAAAACAAAACATCTCCCAAAAAAAAGGAGGATGAACTCATGTTGAGTTTTTTTTTATCAAAATATTGCTGTTTTCAAAACTATTCATTTAATTACCGTCCTTTTGAAACTATTTGTAAATTAAAATACCGTTGTTTCTCACTTCTCATTCTCAACCTGAGAACTTTATTTACTTCTCATTTTCAACCTAAGAAGTCTCTCGGTATTTCATCCAATGTGCCATCGGCCAACGTGGACAGTTGGTCAGTGTGGCTAAACATACTTCTCAGGCTCGACCTCTCAGGCTCGACCTGAGAAGAATCTATAAATCTCATATTCGACCTGAGAAGTATTTTTAACTTCTCATTCATTGCTGTCAATATACTTCTTGGGTCCAATATAAGAAGTATTTTTAGCATCCCATATTGGACTTGAGAAGTATGTTTAACTCTCATTCTTACGTCTGATTAACCAATTAACATTTTTTTAAAGGGAAATAATTTTCACACCACCCTTTTATCCCCAAACACTCTCTTTTTGTCTTTATTCATCTTGAAATTATCAAATTACCTTTACTTCATGAGTCACTTTTTCCATATAAAAGGGCAATTTGGTACTTTCAAGTGAATAAAGACAAAAAAAGGGAGTGTTTGAGGATAAAAAAGGGGGTGAAAATTATTTACCTTTTTAGAACTTTATTAATTAAAATGTGTGTTTGTGAAATTTATCCCCAAAGTACGTGAAAACGTGTTTCCTTTTCACACTTTCATCGTTGGTAAGATGAATTAACCGAAAAAAATTATATTAATTACCCCGACTTGTAAGCGTGTTTACCAATCACGCTATCTAAAAACGTGGCTTTTAAACACGTATTCTATGATATAAGACCCAGAAAAAATAAAATAGTAAAGTCTGTTTACAAAAATATGCCTTCTAAAAGCGTGGTTAGCAAACACGTCTTTGAAAGTCTTGTTTTATAAGCATGCCTTTACCTGTCTTTTCAAGGTTGTTGCTGACTTTGGATTTGCACGAGGGCAGGGAGCCTCTAATCTTGGTTGTAATAAAGATACTTCAATGGGTAAAGTATCTTTATTACAACCAAGATCAGAGGCTCCTTGAAAAAACAGGTAAAGACGTGTTTATAAAACAAGACTTCTAAAGGCGTGCTTGGTAACCACGCTTTTGGAAGGCGTATTTTTGTAAACTGACTTTACCATTTTATTTTTTTCAGGTCTTATATCATAGAACGCATGTTTAAAAGCCACGTTTTCAGATAGCGTGATTGGTAAACACGCTTGCAAGTGGGGTTAAGATTAATATAATTTTTTTCGGTTAATTCGTCTTAACCAACGATGAAAGCATGAAAAGGAACCACGTTTTCACGTATTTTGGGGATGAATTTCACAAACACACATTTTAATTAATAAAGTTTTAAAAAGGGAAATGATTTTCACACCCCCTTTTTATCCTCAAACACTCCTTTTTTTTTTGTCTTTATTCACTTGAAAGTACCAAATTGCCCTTTATATAGAAAAAGTGACTCATGAAGTAAGGGTAATTTCAAGATGAATAAAGATAAAAAAAAAAAAAAGGAGTGTTTGGGGATAAAATGGGTGTGTGAAAATCATTTCCCCTTAAAAAAAAGTTAATCGGTTAATCAGACGTAAGAATGGGAGTTAAACATACTTCTCAGGTCCAATATTGGATGTTAAAAATATTTCTCATATTGGACTCGAAAAGTATGTTGACAACAATAAATGAGAAGTTAAAAATACTTCTCGGGTCGAATATGGGATACATAGATTCTTCTCAGGTCGAGCCTGAGAAGTATGTTTAGCCATGCTGGCCAACTGTCCACGTTGGACGATGGCACATTGGATGAAAAACCGAGAAACTTCTCAGATTGAAAATGAAAAGTAAATAAAGTTCTCAGGTTGAGAATGAGAAGTGAGAAACAACGATACTTTTACAAATAGTTTCAAAATGACGATAATTCTATGAATAATTTTGAAAATAGCAACATTTTGATAAAAAGCTCAACTCATGTTAAGTTAGCACCTTGACAATCTCTCTCTCTCCCTCTCTCTCTCTCTCTCAACAAATTCCAACAGACAACAGTAGTTATCCTATGCTCAGGACCCTTTTATCCCCCGATGAGTCACTCTGGTTTTTCTTGTTACTCTACAGAACACATACGAATTCCCGTACCAATACTGTACAGATAATCCTGTTAGATATCCACGCAAACTCCTGAAATTTATCGGCTAAAAATCTCTCGTGCTGCGTATATTTGTCTCTCTCAATTTATTTTGCCGCTAATGTTGATTATATTATTACGGTTTTGAATTTCTGGGTTCCATTTGTTGTTAGTAGAATTGTACTTAGATATGGATGAATTTGGATTTGAAGTTGGGCTTAATATTCAAGAGACTCCTAATCCTCAGGATCTTAAGCTATTCGGCGCCAGCTCAACAGGTTCGCTCTGATTTTTCAGCCTCATATCTAGCATCTACTGTTGAGCTTCAATTTTTGTGTTTTTTTATACTTACAGATCTATTTAATTGTGCCCTTTTATGTTCTTCATCCAAATGTTTATCGCTTAGTTGATTTTGTCATACTTGATTTCTATGGTAGAGCCGGAAATACAAAATTTCACCTCGAAGTGTAAATGTCTTCTTTAAGGGAGTAAGGTTTTTTTTTTTTTTTTGTGTTTTTTAACCGTTGTCCGGGTCGGCTTCTATGCACCTCTACTAACCCTGGGTCCGAGGTTGAGACTCCAGTGGCCTCAAGGTTTGGAACGTTTTAGTTGCCGTCTCATTCCACTTGGCCAAACCTCTTGGGTTGAGGGAGTAAGTAAGTTGAAGTCCAAATAAATATTGGGACGACGAAATCAATGGTGGTGGTCGGGAGAGAGAAAATGAAAGAGAACAATATACAAGAAGAGATTGGAGAGAAAGAAAGAGAAAATAAAATAGATGAGGAGTTATGACTGTATGGAGGATTTATTGGGAGAATATCAATGGGAGGGGCCAGCTGCATAAAGCTTAAATGTGTATGAAAACCTCATATTTATTCTAATATCTATCGTGACAAAATTGGATGGCTCCTATAGTCATGTAGATAAAAGTATTATTTCCAAAAGTCGGTGCCACTCGTTTTTTAATATATCCGCCGCCATTTCTAATTTCGAGAGGGAAAAAAATGGGAAATTATCCCTCTCTTTGTTAGTTTCCTATTCAACCTCAACGCACTGTAAAATCGCGCATTTGTGAGTTCTGAACTGTTTATTTGGTTTGAAAAATGATGACCAGTCAAGGAATCAGATTTTGTTTGTTTTTTTATTTTCATCTAACCCACTCTCCTCCTCCTCAATGAACAATCAGATAAACTTCATAGGAGTAATATTGTATGCTTCAAATTTGGATTACACCACACTATCATGAATGTAAGGTTTGCTGAGCCTGGTGTCCATTGCAGTTTGGTGGTCAGTCACGATATTCTTGCAGTGTAGTCTCAATATCTAAGAAGCACAACATTTTTAATGCTCTCACATGTTGTGTCCAAAATGTACATGTACTCTCTGGCACATAGTTCAATTTTCCTGATAATGTTTTCCCTTTATCCATGTATGGTTTCAAGTATTGGTTCAAAGCTTGACTTGTTCTTCTCTATGTATTTGTTTTATTTTCTTATGTTTTGCTTCTGAAATGCTGAAAATACAGTCTTTGATGCATCACAATATGCATTCTTCGGTAACAATGTTGGTGAAGAAGTTGAGTTGGGGGGATTAGAAGATGAGGAAGATTATTATCCACCAGTTGAGTATGATGATGAAGAGTTTCTGTTCAATCGAGAAGAGGTTACTTCTTGCTAGTTGATTTCAGTCTTTAACCTATTCTTTGCATGTTTAGTATAGTCCAATATCAGTATGTTTAGTGTTTGCTTGATTGTTATGGAAAGTCTCTGATTTCTATGCATATTAAATATAATACCCTAGGACTTTTAAGATCTGCTTATTTTTGGGGGGCTGTTGCACTAGATATTCGTTATGCTCTATGACATGGAGTTAGGTAGGGTGTCAAGTGGGGCTATGTGTCTAAGCTGTGAATGAGTGCCTGTCGAGTTACGACAAAGGGCAACTATATGGGATAATGTGTTAATGTAACATGCTCTATATGTGATAATGTGGATGGGTGTCTTGTACCTCGTGCAACTTTTTAATGACTTCTAATTTCACAAACTTTGAACCATGTATGGTTTCCCTTTATCCCCTGGCGTTATACAAGGTGATGGGAGTGTGCCTCTCTGCGCCTCTCACCTAGGCGCGCCCCATTGACAACTATGGTTGTTATCTTTTATTGTTTCACAAACGTCATTCTGCGTACGTACAGGAAGTAAATTTTTATTTCCGATTTGATTTCTTTATAAGTTCACCATGGAAACCCCTTAGAAAAGAGCAATTTTTGTTTTGTTTTGTTTTGATTAAGGGTGTATTGCTCCATAAGCTGGCCGCAACTGATGTGATACTGTGATATGGCAGCTCCCCTTGCCATGGCTCACATGGGTGTTCTTGATGCTTGGTGATATTTTGGGGTCTAGCATTGTTTGCTGCAAGAAGTTAATGAATGTGAGGTTAAGATTTAACTTTGATTCACTAAAATGTGTTCTCAAATGCCTTTTTCCCCTTTGACCATATGGTGCTGATGACGATTTGGATTTTTCCTACAGCAGCACAACTGTGTTGTTTAATTTCTATATTTGGTTCCTAATCTTTTTGTTATTTCTTGGTTCAATGTTGAGTTCTATTTTATTTCTACTAGGAGTCTAGGAGTATCTCTGACTCTGTTGTCCTGAAAGGAGCAGCATTTGTTTGTAAGATTAATGGTTCCATGTGTTTTTTGCTGCTGCAATTGGTTTGATCTTATTGGATGGTGAATTTGTACACAGTTTTGAGTGACAAACTAGTATGGTTGAAGAATTTTTCATACATCTACATGATCAGATATTGGTCTATTTTGTTGTCCGTCCATTGGTTTATGACTGAATATCTGTCTATTTTCTTCAGAGAAACTTATGAATATGCTGAAATATGGATATCTTCATTACATAACCTCACTGGCGATGCTTTTATGTTTAGATTTATGTTTTAGGCAAAGTGATTGATGGATTTGCTTTAGTGGTAAATATTCCTCGAGGCAGTGTCAAGGAGTCTCTTTTGCCTTTCCTATGTGACATCGTTGTAGCTATGTGTGAATTATTTATGTATGCAACTAAATATGTGAATTATTTATGTATGCAACTAAATATGTGAATTATTTATGTATGCAACTAAATATGTTGTTTCTTGTTTGTAGGGCGAAGTTGTAGGATCTTTACCTGAAATTGATGATCTTGCCAGCACGTTTTCAAAGGTTGGTTTCCATGGATGTAGGAAAACTTTGTATGAACAATATGTTGCATACTTGGTCATTATTGAAAGGGAAAACTTGTATCTTTGTTTCAGTCTTACTTCAAAATGAATGAAGTGTGCTATTCTATCCGTAGGAATTTCAGGGCACTGTTTGTCGTTCTAGTCAATGGTGCAATTTTGTTTGCAATCTTTGAAAAGGTTCAAGGAAGCCTCAATTGGCAACTGGTTTTGTTTGTTTATTTGGTCATTCGAATTGGCAAAGTGTTATACACTAGCATAACATGAATAGGTCATTTTCGTGTAATGGAAGCAATGCCAGCAATGATGTCTTAGATTTATGGTCATTGCAAAACCTTGAAGTTAAATCTGAAGCTTTCTATATTTACAACATGCAAGTATGTTATGTTACAGTATTTCTGTTCCTTGATTTACGTTCTTTTGGCTCTCCCTGCAGCTAAACAAAGATGTTAGTGGCGGATCAAGGAGGGCAGGAGTAATTGGTGATAGGGGCTCTAGAGAAGGTGAGTATGACTAGCACAGATTTTATTCATTTAAGCATGTATATGTCTTGCATTGTTCTTGAGACCCATTCTCTTTGAAAGGGAATCCTCATTCTAACTCCAGTGTCTCACCCATTCGAGTCTTCAATCTAAATCCTATGAATGTTTTTAAGCCAATTAGCTATTAGACCATGAAGGTAGCACGTTCCTGACATAAACCATTGACGTTCCTTAATGTAATAATGTCGATCTTCCAATGTTTTAGAAGATCATCTTGCTCCTAATTTATCTTTTTGCTTGTTACTTGAGGTTCAATGACAGCATTTTTGCACTATTCTTCCTGTCTACTAGATGACTTACTAGGGCATTTGTATCATACTCTTGAAATTGCCTATCAGATGCTATCACACTAATGAATTGCATTCACTTTTGAATATCGAATGAAGTTTTTAGTCCTATAATGTCCTTTATTGGTCTTATATATTTGCTGCATAGCGATGTATAGACTTTATTTTGCTCGTAAATGTTTGTGGTTCATGATTGTGATCATGTGCTATTTCCTATGGAGACTCAACAATAAAGAGCAATTTCAATTTGTTTAATTCTTGTGATATTATGACGCTCCCTGCTAGGACTAGCTGGCCATAAGATAGTGTCTTTAGGCTGAAGAAATTGAAGGTAGAGAACTATTTGGCCGACGTCACCCACCCTATAATACCCCGCTGGTAAAAGTGATGGGGTAGGATGCGCTCTACCACCATGGACACCAGGGGAGGTTATTGGGATTATGCACCGAGGACATTGCATTCATAAGGGGGGAAGATTGTAATATCCGAGATTTTGGGGAAGTGAGTACTTAGTCCCACATTGGTTGGGAGCTAGAGTTTCACTTTTTTATATTAACACCCACCAAAGGCTACATGGTACCTTCTTAGGTATTCCTTTTAAGTCCAAGTGTTTGGGCTGAAAGGGGGTCCATGGTTAGCCGGGTTGGGTCGTTACACACACTATTTGATTTGACTTCCGCCGCAGTGATCATGTAGGCACATATTCAGCTATCCAAGGGATAACATCTACTAAAATATTAATGCAAAACAGACTTCTAGGAACTTAATGACCGGATTTTTACATTTTCTCTCTAGATTTTTTAATTCATAGGTTGAGT
The DNA here is from genome assembly GCA_036023075.1 of Gaultheria prostrata. Classification (NCBI taxonomy): domain Eukaryota; kingdom Viridiplantae; phylum Streptophyta; class Magnoliopsida; order Ericales; family Ericaceae; genus Gaultheria; species Gaultheria prostrata. Next base: position 12,905 of record JAXBDA010005967.1, on the reverse strand, counting down.
TTTCTGGAAAAAGTTGGCGGATCGCTAGATTTACCTTATTGGAAAGGAAGTGTACCATGTTTCGTAATGTTCATACCAAAACGTAATTCGTTAGGATAGTAGCGTTAACATAGGTCATGGATATGCTGCCTACAGCCAATGATGAACTTGATCTTCTGATGCAAACTAGAGGGGCCGAGAATAGAAAAGTTCTTACCCTTTTTTTTCTTCTTCTTGATAGTCTCAATCTTCACCCATTTTAGAAGGTTTTTTTGTGTCGTTTTCATCAAATTTTCTAAATTTATAAGATTCTTTGAGATTAACAAACATATTAACAGGTATTTGGATAACATGCAATAAATAGAATTGTAATGAAAAGGAATTGCATGCGGAGGAATATTGGAGAAAGATCAAAGAGCGTCTTTATTGTACATGTGAGAGAGAGCACTTTGTCTGCATATTTGCTTTTGCTAATGGAGAATGTGTGCAAGTTGAGACTGACAGAAGATTCACAGTAATAAATGAGGTGACCTTTGCTTTTTAACTCAACAATTAAGTGTTTGTGGAATTTATTGATTGATCTTTGTTGCTTTTAATTGATTCTTTTTTGTTATATTCATTTTTTGAAGTTAAAGAAATATGGTTGGGAAAGTACCAAAATAGGACTAAAACCTTGTACAATCCAGTTATGAGACAGATATTCTTTGGTACAGGTTTAAGTGTTAACTGGAATGGAATATTCTGTTATCTGACAGTCTGTACTGACTAACTCTGCTGTGAGTAGTTCTTCCTCGTTTTGAGTACTGTACATGCATTGGTTTGCAATAAAACTGTACTATAATTGTGTACTATGGGTGTCCGACTGACCGTTTGGTTTGTGTTCTTGAGAAAAGGAAGAACTGGTAAGCCTGGGATTCTGTGTTTGAACTCTATTTGGCAGCTTTTTTCATGCTATTTACTGTCCAAATTTCAAATGCTTGTGCCTGTGTTTTAGTTATTAAGTTTGACTTTCTCTTGCATTCAATCCATCTTAGGTGCTTTTATTTTTTATTGCTTATATATATCCATGATAGGTTCATCTGCAGCTGAATGGGCACAAGATGCAGAGTTCCCAAACTGGTCTGATCAGCAAATACTTGATGCAGATAGCACTTGGGAAGGCAAAAGATGGCCATTACAGCGGCTACATTCCTCTCCTACTCAACTTCTGGAGTCAAAACCTTTGTACAGGGCATCTTCATATCCTGAGCAGCAACAGCAACACCACCTCCACCACCAACTTTTTTCCAGTGAACCAATTGTTGTCCCAACATCTTCATTTACTTCATATCCTCCTTCTGGTGGTGGTACTCAGCAATCTTCACCGAACTGCCATTCACTCCATTCTAACATGCCATATCATCCTGGTGGGCCCCAGATGCCGCTGTCTGCGGCCAACCTCTCTACCTTCTCCAACCCCCAGTTTCAAATTGGTGGAAATTTGCCCCAATATACTCCTCCAGTTCTATCTGCTAGTAGCAGACCACAAAACCAATGGATCAACCAGACAAACATGTTACCGGGAGACCGTTCAAGCATCTTAAGCAATTTGTTGCAGTCGCAATTACCTCATCAAAACGGTTTAATGCTGCAGCAGTTAATGCCACAACAGCAATCACAGCAACACAGACCACATCCGTTTCAGCCATCATATGGTCATTTATCAGGGCTGCAATCCCAACTATTTAATCCCCATGTCTCTCCAACCCCAATGATGATGAACAAGTTTGAAGCTGTGCTTGGTTTGGCTGATTTGAGAGATCAAAGACCTAGACCAAAACCAAAAGGAAGACAGAACTCCCATTATTCTCAACAGGGCTCAGAGTGGTGTAGCCAGAAGAGTGATAGTGGGTGGCCACAATTCAGATCCAAGTACATGACAACTGATGAAATTGAGAGTATTCTAAGACTGCAGCTTGTGGCAACACATAGCAATGACCCCTACGTAGATGATTTCTATCACCAGGCTTGTCTAGCAAAAAAATCAGCTGGTGCAAAATTGAGACACCACTTTTGCCCAAGTCACCTGAGGGATCTTCCTCCCGGAGCTAGGGCTAATGCAGAGCCACATGCTTACCTCCAGGTGGATGCTCTTGGGAGGGTTGCCTTCCCTTCCATTCGAAGGCCACGGCCACTTCTTGAGGTTGACCCCCCCAATACATTTGGTGCTGGCCCCGCTGAACAAAAAACATCTGAGAAACCCTTGGAACAGGAGCCAATGCTTGCAGCCAGAGTAGCTATTGAGGATGGCCTGTGTTTGCTCCTTGATGTGGATGACATTGACCGCTTTATACAATTCAATCAGCTCCAAGATATAGGTGACACTCATTTGAGAAGAAGACGGCAGGTACTGTTGGAAGGGCTGGCATCATCGCTTCAACTGGTGGACCCACTTGGCAAAAACGGCCACACTGTCAATTTAGTTCCTAAGGACGACCTCATCTTTTTACGCTTAGTCTCTCTTCCCAAGGGCCGGAAGCTGCTCTCAAGGTATCTTCAGCTTCTTACTCCCAGCTGTGAACTTCTCAGAATAGTCTGCATGGCTATTTTTCGCCATTTGAGGTTCTTGTTCGGTGGCATCCCAACTGATAGTGGAGCAGCTGAATCAACCATCAACCTTTCAAGGATTGTCGCATCGTGTGTTGGTGGCATGGAGCTTAAAGCACTTGGTGCTTGTCTTGCATCTGTGGTTTGTTCCTCTGAGCATCCTCCATTCCGCCCAATTGGGAACTCAGCTGGAGACGGGGCTTCTGTTATCTTAAAATCCGTTCTTGAGAGGGCAACTGAACTCCTAACTGATCCTAGCATTGACGGTGTTCATGGGAATTGTAGCATGCCTAATCGGGCCTTCTGGCAGGCCTCCTTTGATGCGTTTTTTGGGCTTCTGACCAAGTATTGTTTCAGTAAGTATGATACTATTATGCAGTCAATAATCTTGCAGGGCTTGCCAGAGACAGCTATTATTGGGGCAGATGCAGCAAGAGCTATCATCAGTAAAGAGATGCCAGTTGAGCTCTTACATGCAAGTCTGCCTCATACTAATGAGCACCAAAGGAAGCTCCTTTTGGATTTTGCGCAGCGCTCCATGCCCGTGTTAGAGTCTAATGGCCATACTGTCGGGAGTCCTGAAGAATGTGAATAGGACACGTGATGACCGGTGATATTGTGGAGTGCTGGTCTACACTTTTGTTATTTTTGTTGAATAAGTTGCATCAACATCATAGTGTTGAAGTTAAAGAGGGATGGGGGTATGACCAATAGCAGTTGGTGTAGCTTTTTAGACATACGTGTCTAGTGGCCTGAGAGAGCATTGAATTGTGAATTGTGCTTGTGGTTGTCCTTCACTGTTTCCGTATGTATGTTTTTACTGGACTTGGGAGCTTATTTTAGTGCTCTTTCATGGAGTTCAATGCTAGTGATGAGGCAGAAGGTTTCCTCGACTATTAATGTTCACGGAGGGAAGAAGAATGTTGTTCTTACATCTTGTCAGATAGGTTATTCTTGTTCTGCTGGCGGGATATGCTATGTGAATGTGCAAACATTGATGTCCGTTTGCCAAATGTGATGATCGCAACTTCTTCAGCCTCCTCCACCCTGATTTCAGTACCTTAAAGAATGTGGCAGCTTATAGTTTTGTTTTTGTTGTACTATGCTTGTATTGCATTTTGTTGTTAATAGCATAAATTAGTTACCACTGCAACTTCTGGTGCCTTTCTTACTTATGCTGCTGTTTTGTTATACTGCCAGCAGACAAAGTGAAACACAAAGGGAATATGATTTTTGCACTCCTCTTTTTTGTATAGAAACACCACCTATTTTCGTTCTGACCTTGTAAAATTATACAATTGCCCTATGTCAGGATGGAGAGGTTAATTTTTTTAATTTGATAACCTGTGAGTAAAACTTTTGCACAAACCAATATGAGGAAATGTGGTGGGTATCTTTGTGAACTGTGCTTGTCACATGCATGCCTGTGGTTGATTACTTGGTGTTATTAACTCTTCTTATTTAAGAATATCGAAAAGAAACTCAGCCATAGCAAAAAACCAGCCTCAATACAACCTGCCAATATATATCTATGAGTATAATCTATGGGGTTTATGCTTATAACCCCACTAACAAGATCACTTACAAGAAGGGTGCAACAACAAGCACTTGGTGCCTCACCGTTTCACCAAGTAATCCTACATTCTAAAAAATGATACAACAATATATCAAATCAAGTACGAGAATGACGACCCTCTTGAAAATGGCGAACAGAGGCAACACGAACCATATCAACCAGCTCGTCAGCTACTTCATCAAGTTCTCCAGATTTGCAAAGATGATTGTAAAGCGGTGCCATGTAATTTGCTACAACTTCGACTAATTTCTTTTGATGGAGACTGGCAGCAATTTGGATCAATTTTACGGATAAACGTTGGGCTGAATCTAAATGAGATATAACCACTTGCGTGCAGTACTCATGAAGATCATCTCCCAAGCACCAATATTCAGCAAGCCAACAAAGTTCAACATATGGAAACAACTCATTAAGCTTCTCCTCTGCATCCAAGTTATCCCATAAACAGCCAGAAATGGGCTTGGGCAGTTCATCAGAATAAAACCATTTAACAACTTTAACCAAGGCCTCCCAACTAACCGGAGCCTTTATGGTCTCCGAATGGCTGCAAGCATATAAATTATACAACTTACACAAAATGGTAAACATGAAAAAGAACCACCAAACTAACTAGTAAAAGAAAGGGATATCGAATAAGTAGGATGATGATTGATTACAAATCACAAGAAAAATAAGTAACAATATGAAATTGTCAGAGACTCACGCTGTAGCAACTATTGGGAACCAAATCCCATAAACCGGTGATGGCATAAAAATTAGACCCCCCAAAAAAGAGAAAAAACCCTACATGACGGAACTAGGGTTTACCTTAACTCCAGCGATACGAACGCTGGTTGGATGGTTTATATATAAACTCAATAGACCCGGTTACAGCAGAACTCCAACTGGTTTACCTATGTTCTGAATTTCAACGTGATCTCTTCGTTCTCTCTCACAGCCCCACTTCAAGTATTAGGAAAAAGAGTGTGAGATAGCACATAACGATATATTTCTAGGGCTAGGGCAGGGACCTAAGAAGAAATAAGTATGAGCTCCTTGTGTGATAAAAAAAATCCTAATTCTTCCAAGAATGTATTTCTTATTCCACAAATTATAATTCACACCATTACAGAATTAGAATTGCACTCCCGTCTTTATCTCATACAAATTATATTTCACACCACTACAGAATTATAATTGCACCCTCGTTGTTATCCCAATTATGTTTCAAGCTCCATGTTATTACACACTTCTTAATCTCCCCACGTCAAGATTACATATACCCGTTGATTAAATCTAAATTACGGACAATTACATTTAATCAACATCTATAAATTCCTTGAGACTGTCCACTTAACTTATGTGATATGTTGGATACAAAAATCAACCTGCAGGGTTTCACATAGTCGAAACTTATAAGCTCACTTGAAAGGGTATCATCAATCCTTATCAGGACGTGAATTCCATTAATAATTAATAGCTACCATACATGCAATGTTGAGGCCCAACTCACCGAGACTATTTATCCTAAATGGGATTTTTTACTCTCTAATGAATCAAAGTCAACAACAATTAAATGTACAAATTTATTAATTATCTCCAAATTAAGAGCATAAGCATTCATAATAACCGTGAGGTCTTAAATGTTTTATAAAGTCAGTATAAATATAATTACTCCAACGCGGTCATGTTCAATACATATAAAGTGTACTAACACGATAAGTTGGAACTTGAACTGATCCTCGTACTCGAGGTAGACCTACAAAACATTGTGCTACAATCCTATATCATCGTATACTGATGACGCGTCAAATTTCATCTACAACTGTGAACCAAATCTTATATTCCACAGGAACCGATGATCCGATCTCGTGAGTAAACCGTACTCTACACATTGGATAATCTATTGTGTAGAATAAGAGACACAGATACACAACATATAGTAATATCATGCAAACATTGCCCATAAAAGATTCTCATGAAAAGGGATAAATCTAGTTAATAAATAAATAATTAAATATCAATCCATTACAAAAAGCATGATTTTTATTATAAATTTCTACCAGCAACAACACTACAGAACTGATCGCAAGATCTAAATTCATCTTTAAATTCTTAGACACTCGTATAAAATTACCATGCTAGGTTTGTTTGACAGGAAGAAGACCTACATAAAATACCCATTCTTTAGAATATCCAGAACATCATTTCAGATCACCTTGGAACTCTCTGAAAATATCTAGGTTCTCCCACATTTCTAGAACCTTCTAGAATGTTCTAAGAGTTTAATATTCTAAACCATTTTAGATTATTCTTAGATACTCCTCAATGTCCTAAAGAGTTCTCCACCAACCTACAGCTATTTAGAACCCTTTCAAAACTTTCAATGGTCCATGGATAATAATGTGTGAGAAATTCCCTAGGTGCAAACGCTAAATTCCTCGCATTCCCCAAAACAAAGATACTGAAGTTCGAGTCTCCTTAAACTAATATGAGAAAAGAAAATCTTGCAGATACTGCCATAATTTTTGGGGGGGAATACTTTCATTCATGAAAATTATCTTCAACCTAAAATATTCGCTTATGTGTGTTAAAAGCGTAATTTGTATGGAAATGGACCCAACAATGCACATCAAGCTATCTAATGCCCTCCCTCACGTGCAACCCTGCAAGACACGTGGAGATGCAAACATTCATATATGCTGCAAAAGGAGTCAAAGGGGCGACACATAATGCAAATGGGTAGAAATGCAAATGGAGATACTTGAACCATAGACCTCTCCTAATGTTAAGTTACAAGTAGTCCCAAAAGCTTAAGCTATTAGGAAATGGGGCAAATATGTATATCAAGCTATCTAACAATACGTAGTTGTAGTTTTGCATAAGCACCTTTCTTGCATCCCTGACCGAAACAAGCCTTGAAAATATGTACTACTTGATGACAACAATATAACTCGATGAACATGCATATGTGGATCTGTCATGGAGCATGTATGGCACATCCAATCTTTTATATCAGCACCTTCAGCTACCAAGGCAATGTCCCTGAAATGAAAAACAAATTGGATAGGAACCTTATTCTCTAAAACACAGATAGCTTAACCAGAATTGCTAAAAAACAGCTTTGCATTATTTCCGAAATTTTGAACTTCTCTTTCCAGTAGGATGTTGTACAAACAACATTACTTTTCATAACTATTGTTCCCAGCATACTCGTTTCTCCAGCCCCAAATCTAATCACTCAGAAGCTGATCATTGAATATGTTTCGCAGTAAATTAGTTGGTAAAGCGTATTATAAATCATTTATGTTGGAAGATACAAAACATTTGGTAGTCTTGTAGCTCTCCAAGTGATGTTGCATTTACTACTGGGTTCTGAGAGTTTTTGGCACTACAACTTCGTTCGCAAATGCGTTTAAAAAAGAAACTTGATAACTGTTAGCTCAAGGCACATAAAGAGTCTTTAATGACTTCTAGATTGTTGCCTACTACAAATGTTAGTGTTACATGTAAATAGCTTACGTAAAAGTGAAAAACAAATATCATACAAGCCTTACAAAATGGAAGTGCTATTTGAAAGGTTTTCAAGGAGAAACTCTTACGAGAGATGATGTCCCACTGGCTCAAGAGCAAAGCTAAGATCGAAGGTAGGAAAAGGAATGCCCCATTTTGGATTTTTTTTTGACAGAATTTGAAATAGATGTTGCAAATTACAATGTCTAGCAATACGTCTCAATTTCTCTACAAGTTCTTCTCCTGCTTGAAAATGTCCCGAATAGACAAATTCCGACAGCTTCAACAGTGCCTTTCGGTCTACTTTATCCGAGTTTAGACGAACTTCTTTCCTTGGCCTTTCACCCTTCTCCCCATCTTGTCTTACAAAAAACGCATCAACTGATCGAGGCAATAACACTGGACATCGAACCTTTAGAATGACACTATGAACAGTTAAAGGCTCCTCATTTGTGACAATGAAGACCAAATCAGCAAATTCCTTGTCATTAAGCACATTCCCAATTCTTTTCCCCATCTTGCTTGGGAATCCATAGTGCCCAATATAACTAAGAATGTAGGCAGCAAACCATCTTGGTCCAGGGGCAGAAGTGTCACTACATATCCCCTGAAGTAAACTCACTAATTGAGTTTCACTACAGTCCACCTGACCGGAAAACATGTCCGGATGAGTTTTGTCCAACAACTCAGATAATCCCCACAAACTAAAGAGCAAAGCCATGTCATCCCCATCCCAATCTTCTATATGATCCCAACAACAATTCTTCTCAAGGACAGAACTATGCAAATGTGGGGCCACGCTTGCCCTTCTCATGTGGACATTATTGGTTAAGCACCACCTTATGAGGGCCACTAACATTTTTATCCCTTGACGTCGAATAATATAATCCCGATATTGACACAGGCCTGAGTAACAAGCCAAACTCATCAAGTCTATGACCGTCTGAAGGGTATCTAGCATTCCAAGCTTGTTTCTGGGCTGACTTAGTTTATCCAACAAACGTTTTAGATACTCCTTACCATTGGGCTTCAGTATTTCAGATAGAAAGAATATAGTATGGGATCCAATGTAGGAGGAGGGAGAGTAGATCATCATGAGAACTGTCCTAGTTGCTGATTCACACTGAAATATAAGGGATATATCGCTTTGACCTAATTGCCGAATTGAATCCACAAAAGCCAAACTGTCAAAAAAGCAAGAGCTGTTAGTATCATAAATAGAAGGGAATGCTAAACACCCCCCAGTGCTTGTTGGTTAGTCATCATGTTTGTGTCAAACTCACAAAAAGTGCGTGGTAAAAATGTCAAGGTGCTTTGAAAAATGTAAGATGTGCGTTGAGATGGTAGAATTTTAACCAGACCTCCCACCTTAGCAGAATATTAAGTATAATCAGCACCAATAAGAGTAAACCAATAAAGAATTTGTAATAATGACAACGAAAATAAACAGGCCAAACGGGTATGGTAAAAGATAAAATATTACCACGAACAAATGATGAGAAAGTCCATCCAAAATTCTTCTCCATGCATACTGGGATTGAAATCTTTTAGACAGTGTGCTGCAAGCCCTCCAAGAATATCCCAAATAAATGGCCTAAGAACAACAAGATAATTTTCATGCAGACCATGTTCAGCTGTAACTATCTTCTCTAAATAATGTTGAGATGGATTTATTTTGTGAAAATCCTTCAGTAATAGTTCAAGAAGGACTTGGTCGATTCCTAATTTCCAGAAATAGTTGTGATGCTCCCCAGCCCAGCGTGTGATAAGAGTCAAGCGGCACGCTCCGGTTAATAAAAACATCATGTCTTTGGGAATTCTTCCAGGAAGGGACCCCCAACTTCTCATTCCATCGATTATGGCATTAGTGATGGGCTCGCCACACAATGCCATCATTTTTGAACACCCTTGTTCATTCATCTGAGAAGTTAATCATAAGCAATTTCACATGTACAAAATACCAATATCTAAAGGGGCAAAAGGCATTAGTCACTACCGCCAGACATTGTGCTAGTTTAAATCCCTCCAGCCGAACAGAAATAGAATTTGAACTGTCCATGCACTGCACCATCATAGGTAGAACTGTTTCCGCATTTTCTATAAGCTTTTGGGCTCCATTACCACATAAAGCTGACAATTTGGAAATCAGAACCATCTTAAGTTCAATATATAGCCAGAAAAAATAAGTCTAGCAGAATAAAGCGAGAAGTTAACTGCAAAACATGATTACCTAAAGCAGAATACAATTGTAAAACTGCAAATTTGACTGATAAATCAGGATCAAGACTTATGACCTCCAAAACTTCCATCAACTTAGCATCGCTCCATACAAGAAACCTGGAGGGTTGCCACCGCTGCAATATCTTACTCAAGAGAGAAACCATCTTCAGATAATATTCAATGGGTGTACTTCTGTTAAAGAAACCTCGTATGTTGTTGACAATATGAATTACTGTGTTCATCTGTTTCATGATATCCCAAACTTTTCCCTCTATTTTACTACTGAGATTCGAGATTATCAACTCCAAAGCAGTTGCACACGAAACAGTAGCTTGCAAGTTGTGGGAAGTTAATAATGTTGCTAAAGGCCGAACAAGATCTATGGCATGAGAATCCATAACTGAAATGGGTACAATATTGACCATCTTTACAGCCACATCTGATACCAAGCTCAATGTGGCTTCATTTGTGAATTGAAGAATGCCTTCCAATGCCCCAACCATATCACCAATTAGCTCCTAAAAATAAAGGAAACAACAGCGGCAAACAATGAGAAGAAGTATAGCCCACGAGTAGTATCTACAAGCAGAAGTATATAATGCATTTTCATGTTTCTACACAAACAGTTGGTGTTCAGACTCACATAGTAGAAAGTTGTTTTTGGTTTGCTGCTGGACTTATGGTAAAAGCTGATAATAAAAAAGCAGAAGTCCAAAAGCATCAAGATGGAGCTTCTCAAAAATCAGCTTTTTGAAGTTCTTTTAGGCCCATAAGCAGACTGTGAAAAAATACAAATAACAAGCGCCATAGTTCGCTCGTACCAAAAAAAAAGTGAACGGCAAATTACATGTGAAGCACAAGCCTTGATTTTAACAAACTTACAATTTTAAATATTATGCAATATAGCAAAGAACTACAGCAATTGTGCTTGCTCAATTTCAGATGAAATGCAAAACATTAAAAAGCTAAAAACCTGAACTGGTAATGCAAGTCTTACCAACACTTTAAAATTGACCACGCTTACCACCAAATGGCTAGAATATTTCTCCAAACAAGAGAGGAATATAGGCGATAAAAGAGGAGGACTAAAGGAGACAGTCAAGTTCCTCAAATGGCTTCTGAGAAATAATATTACAACGCTAACACAGAAGCACACAGGGTTCAAAACACACCCTTCTAAATGTTCTAAATATTTTTTTTTAAATGGATATTCAAACATACCTTTACAAGTAGGTGTAGTAATGGCTCAGCAGAAATACAATCAAGAAATGCATCAATCGAGCGAAGTACAAGTCTATGTATCTCGATGTCTGAAGAGTGCCATTTCCTTCCTTTATCACCATAGGATTTGCTGATGCAAAGTCACAAATCAGAACCCAATAAAACTATCAGGGACAAAGATCTAACCTTCATGAGTAAAGTTGGAATGTTCTATCAGCAACAAGGAAAATACAAAGCCCGGCCAGAAAATAATGCCTTTGTTCGAATTTAGATTTGCTGATTGGTAGCCGTGCAAGACAGTAACTGACTTGCAATGTCCTTTCGGCATGGCTCATAAAAGCATATAGATTCTTATGTGTTTTGAGTTTTGCACTTTGGAGTTAGGACTGTGGTTGTTCCTCCTCCTATCTCTACAGGCATCTCAGTTACCCTTTAGCCCTCTACTATACCTAGAACAACAACAACAACAAAAAGTCTACCTAATTCTCCAACATCCTATCCTCCCAAGATGAGAAATTAAACTAAAAACCCGCAAAAAAACACAATTACAACCACACCCAATGCCAGTTTTTTTTTTGAACAGAACACCCAATGCCAGTTCAAGCTGTTGATCATTCACCCATAGACAAACAAATGCATAAAGGCAAACCAAAAAGTGCGGGCACAATTTGGGCCCTCTACAAGTCCACTAGAACAAGAACAAACAGCCAACCAAATGCCTAACTCCTTTTCTCCTCGGATGAGAATTTGCTAGTTTCAAACGAAGCAAATGCCAATTAAAGTTCAAGATCCTTTTCTTCTTCTTTTCTTGTAGGGAAAGTTCAAGATCATTCACACTTAAACAGGATGAAATGCAGTAACTAAATTCCAAGATATGATAAATAACGAGATAAAATGCAGTAACTAAATTCGAAGATCGAGGTTCAAGACATTTCAATTACCCTTTAATCCTATACTACTCCACTTGACAACAACGACCACTTACCTAAATCTCTCAATTCATCATATTCACCGTACAAGAATTTCAAGTTTAAAAAACACATAAATCACACCCAAACCCAAGCTTAAACTAAGAACCAAAACCATTAGCCGTAGAAGTTCAACATCCTTCACTCGTGAATGAACAACATGAAAATAAAAAGATTGTAATAGATAGAATGATCAAATACAGCAATTTATTAAATTCCAAGATGTGGGTTTTTTTTTTAATACCTGAGACCGAGGCTGAGGGCATGGCAAAGGCGCTGATGATGGAGATTGAGGGTGTGGTCGCTGTTGCCACGGTTTTTCTCTGCACCTTGCTTCGATGATGATTGTGATTTCTTCTTCATCGTCGTTCTTGTTTTTTCAGTTTCTATTTCTTGGGGTTTTACTTTGCTACTATATTTAGATATGGTACTGTGTTTCCGTAGATTACTATTGCAAGAATACATATACGTCGTTTTGTTTTGAAGGGTCTCTAGGGAGGGAGTGGCTTAAGTCGGTTGTTCGTTTGGTTGCCGCCAGAATTTGGTTCTGTACAGAGTACTCGAATACACGAGATCCCCTTTCTTCCTCAATTCCCCTTTCTTGGCTGTGTTGATAAAAATGTCCACGAAATCTCAGACAGTTTTGGCTCTGGCAGCTTTACCGTATTCGGGCTTGGTTATTAAGTTTCTGACGATCTTGATGTTGGTGAAAACTTAACGCTGCAAAGCTCGATCCTAAGAGCATCTCCACTCCTACACCAAATTTTTACTCAAATTTGAGTAAAAATTTGGTCAAAAACTTGATTTGATATCACCTCTTCCAATGGAAAACCACTCTTTTACCAAATTCTAGTTAAAATTTT
>JAXBDA010005966.1:0-22354 GCA_036023075.1 Gaultheria prostrata | reverse complement strand
TACGGTAAGTTATAGACTAGATATTTTTATCCATCTATGTGTTTTGAGACATACCCCGATTCTTTTTTTTGTGGGGGGGGGGGGGGGGGGGGGGGTTGTTTTATAGAGGGGTAAAGAATAGATTCTATAAAGGAAAGTAAAAAATTTAGATTGTATTTCCTCTTCTTTTTACATTGCTTTGTATTTTCGTTCCTATTCTTTTTCTTCATTCCCTCCTCGATGAATTTATAGAAACGTAAATTTGGGGGAAATGATTGGAACTCAAAAGAAGTAAAATGCCATTTTATTATTTCCTTGGTATCCTTTCTTGGTACAAGGCTTGACCCTAACCATTATGTTTTTCAGTTTGTTCTAGGTTTCATGATCTTTATATTGGCATTTAGAACTTAGGTTGTTTTCTTTGATCTTCTGGATTTGGACTCAAGTTGCTGTTCACTCTCTTTGTGGTAGGTGATTCAAAAGGAGTCTCAGTCTTATTTTGGTAACTCGAGTCATCCATCATTGGCGTTGATTTTTAAATTATGTATGTTACGAATCAGGTTGATGGGTTACCAACCTGTTGAATTGAGTTTAAGTGTTTAACTGTCCATTTCTTTCACTATAATCTACTATGACCAGCTACTTATCGAGATTCGATGAACATGAATTTTAACAAGGATAATTTTGCAAGTCAATGCTAATATATGAATGGCTCTAATCAGCAAAATGAGACTGGAAGGGATTTTGTTTTGAATCATATAAGTTGGATGTGATCAGTTTCGTGACTTGTTTGAACAACATGAAACTATGTACTTTTCTCAATTTAGAATAAGAGTTCTCTTATCTGGAAACCAAAGAGGGTTCCCTCTCCATTCTAATGGTGATTTTTCTCATTAGAGTACCCCACATAGAGATCATTAGCCACATTGCTCCCGCAAGGTTCAACAACCTCTTTTAATATTCTGCGACTGGCATCAACCAAAAGATTTTCTAATAAATATTAAATAGAAATTGATACTTTCATTGCTAAAAAGAATTACACCTATGTAAACATATGTGATTGATAAAAAAGGCAAGGGTGAAGCAATTCAAATCAGACTATTGAAAGCCAAATCCTGAACAAAATTAACTACAAATGCAATCGTATCAATCAGGAACTCATGCTGCTTTATGTCATTTATGTGGAAGATTAAACCACAAATGTGGTAGTCACCAAGCCGGAGAGAAGGCCAACAATAAGGGCACTGTTATATGTGGTTTGCTCCACTTGCATTGAGTTGTTTTGTGTCGTTGAGGAAAGGGCCTCGCACGAGCCCACCAAACGCAACGTTTGGATTGGGTTCAGTAGAATTGAGCCAAATAAAACCGTTGGTGAAGCCGGTTGTGGGCCTTGTGGCATTGGCACTGCCACAATATGTGCACCATTGGGCATGCAGCCACGATGGAGGCTCCCCGATGGTGCACATATTGTGGGTATTGGTTGTTGTACCCTACACGATAGCTCAGTTTCATTGTTTGTTGCCCATGACATAGTCAGCCTAGAAAAGAGTAGAGCAAGGTTATATTTAGTTCTATCCTATGTTTGATGTAGATTGTATGCTATGTTTTTTTAGTTTTATCTCGTGTTTGGGGCGTGTGGTATTTTATGTTTTTGAGATAGATGCTGATTTTATTTTTTAGGTGAGTTAGAAGGTAAGTTAATAAGCACCTCTTCAATTTTTATGGCGATTTATAGTTTGATTTACACATACATGTGTATTTCTATGTCTTATAATTGAAAGGGTTGTAAGAGGATGTTGGAGAGAAAGTGGATAGTTTCCTTCTACATACTATTTCGGTTGGTTGTGGATTTGTAATCATTGCATTTGGGCCCTAAGTTCTAGTGTGATGCACTTTGACTTGTTGGAGTTGGTGGATGTACTGATAGTGTGTGTGCAGATATTTGCAGCTCTGGTGTTACCATTCTACTATTGTTATTTAGTATATATATATATATATATATATGGGACATGCTAACGGGTGCAACATTGCACCCATTAAAGATACAAAAGAGTACACTTGTGGGTCCCACTTGTACTTTGAAGTACACTTTTAAGTGTACTTTAACGTCAAGTGTACTTTAAAAGTGTACTTAAAGGTATAAGTGGGGCCCAACAAGTGTACTTTTTTGTACCCTTAACAGGTGCAATGATGCAACCGTTAGCAAGACACCCTATATATAATAAAACCTCTCAGTCGATTCACTTTAATCATTATTATTAATATTAATATTTTTGGCTATGGACTGTTGGTCCTATCCTATCCCACTTCTATAAAAGCGTTTGTTCTGGTTCTATTGTTGCCGAGCTCTTATAAACCTTTTTTTTTGTAATTGTGGTTCTAGACTCCGGAATCGGGGACCCTCCTTTTCCCTCCCTATGGAGGGTGTTGGTGCAGATTGATGTTGCGTTATTGCTGAGCGCTGGATCGAGCAAATATTGACGTAAAGAATTAGTGTCGTTGGGTATTGCATTGTTGTTTCTGATCAGGTCATGATTTATTCGTGTATGTTGAATTAGTGAATTGAGAGTATAAGTAATGTTAATATTTTTTGCATGTAAAGGAGGAGATGTGTTGTTACTGGGTAGTTGAATGATATGATCTTTTATTTGATTATTTTGACAAAGATAAACGGTCTTGGTGGAAGTGTTCAATCATTTGTAGTGCCATGATTCTCTATTTCTTTGCAAACGATTCGCTGTTTTCTTGCAAAGGATTAGTCGTGCAAAGTATTGAGTCTGATTGATACATAGGAAATAAATTCCACTAGTATATTATAAGATTCGCTGCAAGAACACGAGTAAAATGTATTTTTAGCTGTGTAACCTGTCATCTTAAAAGTGAAAAGGGAAGCAACTTTGCCCTTGGAAAGCAATCATTTTTAGTGGACTTGCTCATAAAAAGAGCCTTTCCTACACGATGACGCCATTATTTGTGAAGCAATAGAAGCACAACTCACGGGTAGTTCTGACTTCCCATGTGTAGAGACAGCATCTCCCATTCTTTTTATCACTCTTTGCCTAAAATATACCACCTGTCTCCGTCTATGTTTAATAGGGACGAACAGACCATAAAGAGGACCGTCGAAGAAAGAGGAGAGAGGCCTACACATCGTTACCGGCAGAAAAAAAGGAGGATATTATTAGGAAGCAGGGAGAGTACAATGCATGAAGAACCTCTACACTCTCTCTGAACTTACTTCACCACCACCCCAGATAGGTGTGCTGCCAATAGATATACCGCTTATACTGGTTTATGTTGGAAATGACATGAGAAATCTTCATAGTGATTGCGTTGGTTCTTTTGCAGATATTGTCAGCATCGTACTAAGGCATCTCACAGGAAGAAAAGAGAAAGAGGAAAAGGGATTCAAAGTTCGAATGACCAAAATCAAAGAAATCTCAGAGGTCCCTTATGCAGTATGACTAATATTTTGTGCAGTTCCCTACCGTTGGCCACACTAGACGGTAACTAAGGGCCAATTTTGAATACTCAATTTTTTTAATGGGAACAAACTTATTACATAAAAACATTCACCGCCACCATATACACTACCACAAGGTTGTCCATGTGCTTTAAAAGGAACTTTTGACATTAAATTTATGTATTGAATTATCCTAAGACCAAAAAAAGCTAGTTAATGCTCCCTCTGTCCATAATTTTGTTGTGCTCGGAATTCCGTATCGTTTTAAGGACAAACGGGGCCTTTCCCCTTCACCATGAGAGAGAGAGAGAGAGAGAGAGAGAGAGCATTGTTGTTCCACTCTATTTGCCACAATTTTGTTTTTATACAACTTAGGCATTCGGACCAACTTACACTCATTTCGACTAATCTTGAGGGAGTACTAATCCCATTATCCACTTGGGGCCCCCAATTAAAAGCCGTATTGAATGCCCAATATAGATTGGCCCTAAAGGAGTCGATAGCACTTGTGAATTTCGAACACGAGACATTTGGAGGGAGTAAACCCTTTAAGTCTTATGCCTTGACTACTAGACCAACCTCTGGACATCAACATTAAGTTTCATTTGCGTAAATATCCTCAACAATACATGACACAACCTTGAGAGAGAGTGTTTTTGAAGGTTGATTCGGAAAATAAGGTTGCCTGTATGCTTTAAAAATAACATTACACTCCAAACTTATTTTCGCTATTTTATTTATGACCCTTGACCTACAAATTACAGTAATTAGTTAGTTGAGGTGTAATCAGATTCATGGTTTGCCCAGAAAATTGGCAATGAGTAAAACAACGTAACGAAGATAGAAAAAGAAAAAGAAAAAAGAAACAATGTAAAATAGCGATCAATATATGATCATGAAAAGTCTATTTTTATTTGGATCGAATTCCTTTATTGAAGCATCAACCAGTTGTTGTTGATGATGTTACAGAAACAAAAGTCAGGCCCAATCATATTTTTCCCCCCAGTTTGAGCCATTAGTACTGAAATAGAAACCATTAGGTTTCACTAACCAATAGCATGACTTGCAGTAATGGAAGAAATCACTCATCTTGAACACAACAATCGATTTGTCCTTGGAATCCCAATTGAAGTGGCAGTGGAAGAGGGTTGATCCAATGAAATTGAGGTGGAAATGCCAATCCAATTCCTCATCAGTTTTGAGCGCATGCGTTCCAATATCATCATCTGCGGATACGCAATGAAGCAGTAATGGTTGTGGATCATTAGGGACGCCTCTAGTTATATGCATGTGAATTTTATATAAAGAAAAATTTGGTTTTTGCAGGGAATCTACATGCATTTGAACTTTTTCGGTGAAACCATTTGGTTTTTGCAGAGACAAGGTACTAGAAAATGCTATTATGATGAGAACCGGAAGCAAAATGTGACTCATTGTATGTATCACTTCAAGGACTGGATGCAATGTTGTAGTTCAAGTTATTGCAACAATTACCTTCATATATACATAGCTAAAGGATTTGGGATTTAGGCAATGGCCAATGTAATTAAAATTCTTTCGATAATCTATGAAGATTGTGTATCTTGCTAGCTAATTAGATGCCAATGAGTTAATAAAGACACTATGTGAACAGACTTATGTGCACAGATCTAGATAAATATGTCCGGAATTGTTCAATGCACGTGGACCCTTCATTACTTTGCCAACATTCCTCGAACGATTATGAACACAAACGCTTCAACCTGCCCAAATGGTTCATTGGATCTCCCCTGATCTTTTCATTTGTTTGTGGTCCCACCATTTTTTAACACACTATCCCTCACACGTGAAAAAGCGGAGCATAACCACACAACATTGTTTTTTTTTTTTTTGTGCTCGCACTATATTTTAACTCCCCCCTCTCTTTCTCTCTGTCTCTCTTCCAAGTAACATGACATACCACTTTTTGCCTGTATATATTAAGTTAATTTCTTTTGGTTTAGTAATCTAATGTACTTCCTTCGTCCCATTTGGATAGTCCCCCCACGAAATGACGTGTAATTTTTAGATAAAAAATGAAGTACATCTGTTATTAAGCAAAAAGGGAGCAGCTATGTGTAAAATTACATTACTTGTTGTATCTTGTTGCTTAATTTTAAAACGATGAGCCAAACGGGACCTTAAGAACCCTTTTCCCTTCACCATGAGAGAGAGAGAGAGAGAGAGAGAGAGAGAGAGAGAGAGAGCGTGACAACATTTAAGCGCAAATTTATATTACAGTATGTAGCATCCAAACAAAGAATTACTTCCATCTGTGCAAACATCCCCCAACAAAACACGACACAACATTATTCATCTTTACTTGGTATCTGAACAGAAACATAAATCGAAATCCATAGAACTGCGAGAACCTAACTACCTTCACACAGATATCCACACACGAGATTACCAAATCTTTGCCAATCACGAATCATGTACCTGAGAATAACCCTGGGCCGAATATCTCCCCTGTTCTTCCTCGGCCACTTTCTCCTTTGTCTTCTGTCCCACTTCCTCTGCCGCCTTGGCAACCCTACTGAAAGCCCCGGTGACCCAAGAAGCCCCAGTCAATACATAACGATTCTTCATGATGGCAGACCCAGCGGTGCTAACCGTCTGCTCTGCAGCAGCTAAAGCAGACTTGGTCTTTTCGGAAACCTGAAACTTCTCGTCCACTTCCCTCACCTTACCATTTACCAATGTGGTCCCCATGCTGATCTTCTCACTGAGACCAATTTTCTGGTCCAGAGAAGCGACTTTGGCAGATGCGGTGGAAGTGAACTGGTGTTTCTCGTCGAAAGTCTTGGCTTTGTTGAGTGCGTCTTTGCCCAATATGAAGCCCTTCGCCAACATGCCGGTGACGACATCCTCTGCCTTTTGAATAGCGGATCCAGAAGTGCCAGGATTTATATTCTCTGTGGCCTGGATAGATCGAACAATTTGGTCAGTTCAGAGAGTTCGCGTTCTAGAAGGTAAACTGAAAACCTTATGGAATTAGACCATACCATAGGTATTGCTGAAGCAGCAGGTGGCAACTTGTAATCCGGTTCAAGAGCTATGCCAACAGACTGATCAACTATTGTCGCTCCCTGGATAACATACAACCAGGTTAACTATTCAAGAAAGGATGGTAGACACATAGGGCAAAAAAGAAGTCCTTCAAAACAAAGCAACAAGGAGACAACTTCGTCTACAGTTCTCTGAAGCACAGCTACCAAACATGATCAGTGTAATAATTCTAGCCATTTTCAGAAGTGCATAATAATCAAAATAATGATAAGGACTCAGTTGAAGAAAGTGTTGGCCTCCCCAAATGCTAGGACTCCTGGCCTAGGAGGCAAGTGTTGACCTCAGAATTCTATGGAGGTATGAGAGAAGTGAGATTTATGTATGTGCAATGCCCCAATCAATTCCGGGATGATACAAGGAAGACCTGTGGGCTGTGAAAACTGAACTAAGTAACAATTTGGTCAACATGAACTGAGTGAGTTTCTGATTCAGATATGGAATATGAGCTAAGATACGAATATCCAAAGGTATTCCCAATATGCACAAGTCCAAAAACCGTTTCGAAACGAATGTTAAGTTCTAGTTTCCTCAAAGGCATACTTGAACTTGAATCAATAATTCTAGTGTTCTGTACATCACAGCAGTTAAAACTCGTAGAGAAACAAGATATAAGTCTTTACACAATGTCTTCATGCACAAACCAAGCTAAAGAGTCCAGTCTACTAGCTACCCGAAGGAAAACCGATGGAATATTGAACCAGACAGTCATTGATAGGTACTTTGGTCATGTCATTGATAGATAGACCATATGTCTTCATACAATGTCATGTCAGTAAACCAACCGAAATTCAAGGTTGGGGGGTGGGGGGTGGGCGACTCAAGTGAATGTACCGAAAGAAGAACCGCAGTCTCTGCACCCGAAGGATCCTTGAAGGTAACATGTGCAGTCTGAGACCGCTCATTTTCACTGCAAAAAGTTACAAGTTGGAAAAAATGACAACAGAGAATTCATTGAAAGTGAGAACCTTGAAGTCTACATTATTTGGTAATTCACAAGGCAAACAAAAAATAAGATTACTCAAAAAACTAACCTATGCATTTCGACATATTCAATTTCACCAGAAAAGGAAAAGAACTCCTTTATATCCTGCTCAGTTGCACTTAAGGAGAGATTGCTGACTTTCACAGTTCGGATCTGTAATGACAACCAGATTGTGAGATGATAAAAGAATCAAATTTCTTGACAAGGTTTATAAGTTCGACTGCCGAGTCCCTTGTAGTTTTCAAACAAGCATATCCGTATTTAACACGCGTATAACTGATTACATATGAACATAAGAACTCAAAGGTCCTAATTCAACAATAATCTGCAAAGTCTTGTTGATGCTTACATTCCTGTCAATGACTAACAAAATGGCAAAACAGCTATGGCACCAAAAACTTGATAAAATTTCTCAAAAGTAACATCATTCCAAACCGAAACAAACAACTACATAAATGATTGAACACGAAAAAGGGTAAATAAGAGTTCCCATATTCCCAAGGTGCACCTAAAACCCTAGGAGAAAGGACTATTGATAATTTTAAAGACCTAATGAATTCTCGTTTCACATTATTACTCGAACTCGACAATCACGCTAAGAAAACTCATGCTGTGCTCAACTTTTATTGAAGTTTCGACATGCTGCAGATAAACGTAATATAAAAGGAGTAGGGATAGCATCTATCTATACTATATGCAAATGTAGTGAGAGCTAAAAAGCCTCCGAACCTCAATTTCTACAATTTCAAGGGTTTTTTTTATTAAAATTTTTGTAACAAATCCCACCCATATGCCAGAATCCATTACACTCAAAACAAATAGAAAAAAAACCACTTCCCCTCCCCAGTCCCCCCACGTTGCCCATTTGAGAGCAATAGGTAAAAAAAAAAAAATTGTGTGTACCCACACACTTACATCCCCACCTCTCAACTGTAATACTAATTTCACGTACAACTGCAATTCTTATATTCTTCTCCCATTGACGGTTCCATGATCCCTCTACAAATATTTTAGTAGGGAGATTGGCTCTGTTAGTAACGAGAATTCGTTCACAGATTTTTGAGTACCAATTTCAGTGAGAATTTGATCACAGATTTTTGGGTACCAAGTTCACCTCCGATGGTTAGAAGAGTTTGCTTACGTGGAGCATACCAATGAAGGTTGGTTTCCATCTTCAAACTAATTATGCATTTACTTCTTCGGTTCTTCCCTTACTAGCATTGTGCCCGCTCGATGCATGACATCAGCGTGAATTTTTTTTTTTCCTACTCTCCCGTGCATCGAACGGGCACAATGCTAGTGTATTCCTAACAAAAAGTTTGGGTTTATTCCATGAATGTGAGTAGGAAACCCTAAAAAAACAAAAAACTTAAGTTTTCACGGGACTAAACCCCAACCCTCCTGCCAAGTAAGAAAGTTATAATCAAGTTCAACTGATCTAGCAAACCTGGATAAAAGATGTGGGACGTATATCTGGATCCCAATAGGCGTACGGGAACTTGAATCCTCTGATACCCGATGATGGAGGAAGCAACATAAGGAGAATCTTATTTTTCATTTTATTTTAGCAGGGTCGGAAAAGGTAGCACCAGAAGAAAAGCTCATATTTGAGAGTAAAGTACATGGAGACAGAGTGCCCCTTCTTATGTCACACGCATGGGCCTAGCACCAACTAAAATGTGTAAGGCTGCAAGCAAGAGCGCATTCACGCAATTCTTTTGGGAATGCAGAGAAACATTCCAAGCCTGCTAAACAATACTAACGCCTAATTTAGGACAATCCAGGAAGTAGTAAGAGAAAAAAAGAAAACGTGCACTGATCAATCGCTCTTTGTAATACCATAAACCGAGATTACAAACACAAGCAACAAAATATACTTCCATAGTAAACTGTTTGGAGGAAGGGTGACGTCATGCTAACACTTTCAAAAGGTTAATATGAACATGGTTATCTCTGCCAGTACCCAGTAGAACCACATAGATAGGCATGGATATAAGTAAGCTGAGCTGGCTTTAGTATCGACTGAAACTACTTAAGTAGTAATTTTGTTGGGCCTAACGTAAAAACATCGCAGCGTAAATATCAAAGGGGAGGGGGAGGTCCCTGGGTTACAACCGGGAATTCAATTGAGGCAGTGACCTGTCCCAACCACAGGCCTGGGCCGCAAGTTTGAGACTAGTTGAACTGAAAACGTAAGATCTCACATATGTATCAAAAGATACACACCTATCATCAATTATTAAACTTTCTAGCTCAATATTTTAACACGTATAACACTAAAATATTACGACTTTATCTGATGGAAAAAAAAGTGAAATTTGATGTACAACTTTCTTGTTGCAAAGCTCAAGAACTGGGGACAATTTAGAAATCCCAAATACAAACTCAATCCAAACTCTAACAAGAAGAGGAGAAAATTACAATTTAAGCAAATACTAATAAACTACACTTAATCATTCCATTTAGAATTGCCTTGATTTTGTACAAAACCAAAACAAAAACAGTAACAAGCAGAAATTGAATAATCTGGGTACCAATTGGACTTTCCAATATTCGAATTGACAAACAAAACTGTGGTGCATATGGAGGAATCAAACGGATCTGCCAGATTAACACGAAACCTGTAACCATCGCGTTTGCATACATCGAGCGCAATTCAGTACTAAACGCTACTAATTTAATTACACGCGTCGAACTATTAGGAACTAATATGCTTATGATTTGATTTGCTGAAACATCTAATGGAAGAAGTTAAAAGTGACAGGTAAACGGAAAAGATAAGCAGAACTGGAAGTACTTACCGACATCGGAGCAGTTTAGGAGCGAACCAGAGATCAATTGTATCGGCGGCGAACGGCGGGGATAATACTGCGAGAGAGAGAGAGAGAGAGAGAGAGAGAGAGAGTATGTGTGATTTGGCAGGGAAGAAAATCAAAGCTTGGGAGACGGAAGTGGACGACGGAGATTGAGGGCGGTTTAAAGCGCGCGTGGAGTAGGGAACACGCGGTATATGTTGACGTGGGAGTTTGTTTATTGGGTAAATTTCACATTGCCCCCCCGTTTACTCTTGGAAATCACGCTACACTGCCCCACAAGATTTTCAAAAAAATGTACTCCGTAATTATTATATAGGAAATAAATTTTTATCCTTGAATTACATAGACTTGCCACCATTAGATTTTTCAATCTTTCATCTTTATAATGCAGTTTGTCTATTTATCTTTTAAGTATATATATTCGTCATCACAAAAGTAAAATCCTGGTTCTGTCCCTGGCCGAGCTCGTTTTTGGTTGCCACGTTCGTCACCAAAACCCATATTAACATGTACTCCCCATTATCGAGTAGTACGCTTATTTATCACTTATTCTAGAGCGTCTACGCTAGATTGTGAAAATGAATCTCAAATGTTGTTTTTGCTTTTGAGTGAATGCAGTAGTTGTTAACCAAGTCTTCATTAGTTCGACTCTTGAAAGTTTGGGAAGTAGAGATTTTCGCTCAAGCAAAACTGCGTGTTTTGCATGATTTTTTATTGCTCTATAAATATCGACTTATTTAGTCAAGAACGGGGACTAGCGCTGTATTGAGCTTTAGAACTCATATTTTCCATATAAAAACATCTATTGAGGCTAGGGTTTATGTATCACGAAGATTTGGATCATCTTCGAGAGGTTTCTACATAAACACAATCAGATTTCAATGTAAAATTCTTTTGTGAATTTCGAAAGGCGATTCATTTGGAAAGCTAGAGAATTCAAGATTCGCGGATCAATTAGATATGTGATTAAATTGGATTCAACAAGTAGGTCTTAGGATTCGTGGTGAGGATACACGATCATTGAGTAAGATTACTTTAATTCACACAATGGTTATAATGCACGATTCCTTCCCGTGGGTTTAATCCTTTTTCGGGGTTTTCCACGTATATCGTCATGTTAGTTGGTTGTTTGCATTTCATTTGTGTAATAAGATATTGATCGTGGGTTGATTAGTAAAAGAGGTCGAAACATCGCAAATCTCTAAACCTTGGCGAGTAGGGTTATTCAAGAGAAATATAAAAAAACTAAAAAATGTTCATTAACGACAAAATAATTCAAAGCAAACAAGCTTTTTTAAAAAAAAAATTTAATGCGAATAGAAATTTGTTCTTCAATAATTATTTTTTTATCCTTTGATCATAATTTTTTACTAGTTTTTATATTTCTCTCATCAATGCGAATAGAAAAAGTAATAAAGTGAGGGTCAAAGCTAATCAAAATTCAAAAAAGACAAAAATAATTATGTAAATAAACTTAGGCTAAACTATCTCGTAGATGAGTTGATTTGATAGTGGTTTAGAACATTAAGTATAACTTTGTTAGTTGTATATTTATTTAGTTTTAATTAACTAGTTATATGAGTTGTTTTATTTGTCAATGGCAAATTTGGTATTAATCGAGCAAATGGAGTAAAGTGTTGCACAAAATACTAAAGTAGGAAAGTGCAGTGTGATTTCAAAGAGTAAAGGAGATGACAGTATGATTTGAGTAAAATCAAGGGGGTGTCAGTGAAATTTATCCTTGGTTATTCACGTCCAATTTGGAATGTGGGGGCGAGAATAGGGATGGGAAGCTAATCAGGCATGGATTCGAGCTCTTTCCCAAACATAACTTCTCGAGATATACACTAAGCGGGGCCAACCCTGACATTTCGAGTGCTCGAAGCGAAATTAAAATTGTGGCCTTGTATGGAATTTTAACAAACAAAATATAAACTACATGACTCATTTTTTTTTAACAAATAAAAAAATTAAAAACCATATTGAAATTACAACTTATTACTCCCTTCGTCCCATAAAGATGGCCCAATATCCCATTTTGAAAAGTCCCATAAGATTATTTTTTTTGAAAAGTTTAAAAAATTTAATGCAACATTCTCATTTTGCCCTCCTTTTCTTTTACTTTAAATACCTTAGGGTTTCTAAAAATATCCCATTGAGGGCACTAATTGAAAAGTTAACTTAAGTACAATGCAATAATAGAAAAATTGTATTCCCAATAATGAATTACAAAAATGGGACGGAGAGATTTTTTTTGAAAGTGAGAACTGAGTTTAAAAAGTATAAAGTAAGGATTTTGAGCAGAGCGAAAGATCCTATTGAATAATTATGTTATGGATCAAGAACGTAAACTATAAAGAGTATTATGTTTTGTGATTAATGTGGACGTGGTGGGCTACAAGGATCAAACTTACTTAAGACGAATTTTTAAAATAGCATTGTCGACTACACAAATTCAAGATGAATTATGAAAATAATAATGTCAACTACACAAATCTATTTCCAAGTATCTAGAAACAAATTCGATTATAATATTCGATAGCGCGAGCTCTTATATGTTGAACGATTAACCTGCGTCGGACTATCGTTGACACAACTTTATTGGCTTCGTGCACAATGTATATATAAACCTATTTTCTTTTTGTAAATACCAAACCCCAATTTTGACTTCAACACACAACAAGAAGTAAGCTGATCAACTATAATCAAATCATAATTTAATGAACATTTTCTAAAAAACGAAAAATGTGTTTGGAATTTGGATGGCACGCATCTTGAGAAATGTGGTTGTGATGTTCAACCTACTAGGATGAGGACTTAAATAGAGTCTCTAAACAAGATGCCTATTTAACTTTCTCTTAATATAATTCTTCTACTACCCTTATTTATTTATTTTTTTGTCATTCATCATTCCTAATCTATTACATAGGGGAAGGAGGAATGAGACTCGATCCCAAGATGCAGTGTGGGGCAACCAAGAGCTATACCGCATGAGCTAGCCATCACTTGCCTTCTACAGTTCTACTACCCCTTAGAAATTAAGATTATAGGGTAACCTAATTAGGAATGTTTTAAATTTTCCCTGTTAAATTATTTGAAGACAATTTATAATGGCACTTGATTATGCCAAAACCATTATTGTTCCTACCAAAACACAAATTATCGAGGCCCGTCTTCCATTGGCTTCCGGTGAAGGCGGTGACAAACGGTGCTTGGCAGCAACGGAGTGACGTGCGGCGACTGCAACAGGTACCCCGCCCACGGCGGAGTTGGATGCAGATCTCTCTTCACTGGAACCCGGTCATGGATGGCTTTGGGTTGATCGTTTCGTTGCTGTTTTTTCGATTTTGGTTGTATGTGTATTTTGTTTTTTGCTTTCCGATGTACCCCAAAAAAAAAAAAAAATTTATTCTTGCTTCTACAATGACTTATATGCCCTTTACTACATCAGTGAATTTCCATCCTCCTTTTATTACAAAACTAACCCTTCAATCTCTTATGGGTTATTTTATAATTGTTTTTTGGGTTCTCTCAATTGCTCTGTCTAACCCTTCGAAGCGTCCAACTTCTTCTCCAGAGGTCGGCTAGGTATTCCGCCATTTTCGGATGTTGCTCTGTTTTAATCATCAAGGTACATGTGAGTTTAACTATTGTATTTTTTTACATGAATTCTTGGAATCACTTGTTTTTACATGCACTGAAGTTTCCATCATTGTTTATATGAGTTTCTATGTTTGTTTTTTTTTTGCTCCGGACCATTACAAAATGACATATGGGTTTCTTTTTGGTCTCCTTCTTTCTTTTTCATTTTTTATTACAATGTTTTTTTGTTTTAGTTGACATAGGTTATTGATTATCAAAGTTAAAAGTTATTTAATTTTACCATGGTCAGTTATGCACTTTTGTATGTACATTATATGTTTTGGTTCGTTGTTTCTTATCTGCAGTTTTTACTATGTATTCTAATATGTAAAATATGTTTTCAATTTTTTATAATGTAGATTTGATGCAAGAATCATAGAAATTGAGCAAACAGTGGGAAAAAAAATCAGTGGGAGTTCAACTGATTTAGTACTTGAAGGAAGAGGAATCAATACACCTAATCAAGAAAGTGAAGAAAATGGTCAGAATGATATGCTTGGACAACTTGATTAGAAATTTGAATCGCGCGAGGAACTTCTTGATACTCTTCGTCTTCGGGTGTTTTTCTAGATGCAAAGGTATGCAAATATCTATCAAAACCTCCGCAAATGGTAGATATATTACTCTTGGATGTGATAGAGGTAGTAGTTATTGAAATAAGTGGTATTTCCCCATACCTAAAAATTATTCGAAAACTCGCCTAAAAAATATTCAAAATATTCGAAGTAGTAAGAGGCAAGGTTTTAGTTTTGGCGGAAACAATAATGGTTCTGGCATTATCAACTGCCTTTATAATTATATAACTGAGTATAAATTGACAATATTCCAATCCCAATTACTCAAAATTCTGCCGTCGATGAATTTCAACATTATTCTTTTCTCATATATTCTGTTAGATTGTTGGCGTTTTGTTTAATATTCAATTCGACATAACGACCCCTAAACATAGTGACCTTTATAATTTTATTTTATTTTTATTTTATTTTATATCTTTATTCATCTGAAATTACAAACTGCATAGTTTTTCTAACATAAATCAACACGACTAATTTTTTTTTGGTACTTTGTCATCTGTATTTCTGTTCATCCTTTCCGAATTTTTGTTACACTCAAGTTATACTTTTAGATTAATTATCCTTCTCGGCAAGAGAAATCTCAAAATAAAAAGTTTAGATCAAAAATTTAAAAAAATACTAAAAAAAGGCCAAAAGATGGTATTTTTGGTCTATAGTATCTCTATATGGTACTCCCTCCGTCCATTTTTAACTGTGTTACCTGTGAATTCTAACTATTTTTCTCTCATGTCAACTTTTACATATACTTTCCATGATTTACCATTATCAATATAATAAGGGAATTGATATTGACACTCCACTTTTCTTTATTGGCACTCTCTTTTCTATATTTGTTAGGAAAAATTACCCTTGCACTTTATGAATAGAGACAAAAAAGGAAGTGTCAATAAAGAAATGTGGAGTGCCAATAACAATTCCCTATAATAATAGCCACTAATTTTTTAAAAATGGATCTACTTTTAAAGACAAAATAGGAAATATACCCAGTAACTTTTCAAAACACACACCTTATTAAGTGACAGGCTGACAGCCCAAAATAGAAATATACACACTATCAAAAGAACGGAGGGAGTATATTTTTTTTAGTCCATCGGGAGTCTTATATGAACTTTTTTTCCTAACTCCTTTATTGAACAAAATTTGTCGGTTGTTAAAAAAGGATGCAAAAATGAAAAATGTATTAACCACATTAGACTCAAGAAAATACAAAAAGGAAAGTCAGGTGGCCTGCCCGATCCGATACACGCTGCACCTTCCTACCCTTTTCCTAACACCGTACACGTTACGTCCTCACTCGTCACCATAACGACTCCGTCGTCTCCTGAATCTCTCTCCCTCTCTCTTCCCCACCTATATTTTCTCCGCCAAACCTTCCCTTCAAAGAAAACCCTCAAACCCTTTTCTTCTTTCTTCTCCAATTCCCTTTTTTTCACGCATTGATTCGTCGAATTATCGAGTGAAAAACTCTACTTACGGTCGAAGGAAAGTTGCGGCGGCATGAGTTTCGAAGATCTCGAATCGGGTCGCCCTTTGACTTTAAATGGACGGCAACACCGACAGGACCCGTCGCAGGCCGTCGCCGCCGGCGTGTTTCAGATCAACACCGCCGTTAACTCTTTCCAACGCCTCGTTAATTCCCTCGGTACACCTAAGGACACGTTTGAACTCCGTCAAAAGCTGTACGTCATCTCTCGATTTTTTCCTTTTCCCCTTTTCATATTTTGTTGTTTGCTTTTCAATTAAATGAATTACCATTAAGTTCATTCGAGTTCAGTGGTCTTGGTAGGCATAATTGGACTCAAATTGAGGGTAGAAACTGATGAAATTGGAAATCTTGTGATCTTAAGAAGATATTTGGGGTTATGGGTTTTAATCATGTGTGATTTTCCTACAGAAGAACAGTTCTGTTGTTTTGATGGAGTTGTACAGAAATGCATGTGTCGAGTGAAAATTTTGATCTATGTTCTGTAATGTAATTATGTAAAGCGTCCACTATGGTGCCAATCGGCGAATCAAGTAATTTTGGACATTGCCCTTTTTTGAGTACATGAATAGCAATTCAAGTTCTCCATGTGTTTGAAATGAAGTGGTAGAGCTTCATTGTCATCAAGTTATCAATTAAGTACGTAGTTTGTTTCTTTTTCTAAAGAATAGAAGGAGAGTGGTCTATGTACTGAGGTTACATTGCTTTGGATGAGTCGTGGTCCCTGATCGCATTAGCTTCAATCAAGCAATTGCTTTATGCATGTCGCTTAATTTGTTTGACAGAAAGGGGAGAACATGCAACAAGTTAACAAAGGAATTGGCAGAGTTATTAGAAATCGCCACGGGATACTCTTAGATGTGCTTTTTATTTCTCTAGCATTCTAAGAACAACTGCCCATCTTTCAAGCCTGAATCAGCTTTGTGGAATGCAAAAAATAAAAATCCGCTGGTGGAATGGAAATAATCTCATTGGGTTTCTTTCTTTTTTTCTTGTAGTTTATTAATTGATATACGGTCCTTTCATTGGATTGAACTATTTGCAGGCATAAGACTAGGCAAAATATTGGACAGCTGGTGAAAGAGACCTCAACTAAGCTTAAGCAAGCCAGTGAAACAGATCAGCACACTGCAGTCAGCGTAAGTTCCTATGCAATTGGCATTCTAAGTTCGTCATTCTCATTATGCAGATCGTTAATATCTTCCCATTGTCTTCATTTTCCAAGCTTCGTGTAATTTTTCGTGAGGAATTTTCCCTACCTGTTGTCCAAAATTTCTTGGTAATTTGGAAATAGTTATCTTTGGCCTTAAATCTTTTGTTTCAACTTCAGGCTAGCAAGAAGATTGCCGATGCTAAGCTGGCAAAAGATTTCCAGTCAGTTCTTAGGGAATTTCAGAAAGCTCAACGGCTTGCAGCTGAGAGGGAGACGGCATATGCTCCTTCCGTTCCTAAGGAAGTTGTTTCGTCCAGGTACCTTGGCTAGACTCCTTAATGGAGTAATGATTAATCGCCTGGGTCTAGATTTGTTTGTTTATTTTAGCTATACTGGTCTGTAGTGAGGAATTTAGACATCTTCGTTTGGGGTACTTACACATTGATGATAGTGTCATGATACTTGCAGTCTTGCACCCATCAACTGGTTTTTTTGGCAAAAATTAATGGCCAAAGATATAGTCACCAATCTGGGTCTTGTTGTCATTGGTCAATATGCTGTACTGGATACTCTATTTTGATTTCATTTGGTCAGAATACTCCTACATTGCAACGAGGATCCTAGTCTTTCTAGCCATACAACGAGATGAATTGGCCAGTACACGGGGATGTCCAACGATTTGTTTGGGCAGGTTGGGGGTAATAAGATTTACCCACACTGTCGGACGTTCATGAATTTTTAGTCCGCCTCTAAACCGCAAATCCTCAAAACTTATGATGGATTGGCAATGAACTTTGCTTTATTCTGGCTGGGATCTGACTTGCAATGAAATCGTAAAAATAAGCATTGAGCAAGGTGTTAATTAACCAAAAAACTATCCTAGCCAGCATGTTTGCAAAGCTCTCCTCTCACCTGGCACAGTAAGAACACCACTTTCTATCTAGGAATAAAATAATTCCAAGTGGTAAAACCATTAGAGGGAAATAGAAAGGGAAAAAAGGATCAGCTTTGGTTTAAGGACCTTTGAAGTTAGCTTCATTGTGGTAATTGGTAAAACCTGGATTGGATTTCTGGAAGTAATTGGTTGGTGTCTCACATATTTTTGCCTTGATTTAACTTTGGATATGTCCCCTAACGTCCTTGATCAATTTTTTGCTGCAGCCGCGATGTCACTGAACTGGAGATGGATTCAACGAATAGCCAACAATTCGCTCTTCTCATGGAATCTAAAAGGTAAGCATCTTGCTTGGATTTGAACTGTTAATCCTTGCTCCTCTTTGTGTAGCAAGGCAAACTGGTATGGTTGTATGAGTGAATTCTGATGGTATTTATTAAACATGTTTTCTTATGTGGGCTGCTTGAAAAGATTTTAATATTTTTTTAATGCTCATTCTTAATAATATCTTGTGCCCATCAGTTACTCTTGAAATAAGGTCCATTCCTTTGTTCCCAACCTCTTGCAGTATTTATCTTAATGAGAAACCATATATGGAGCGTGGCCCTACCATTTTTGGATTTTGTATAACAAATGGCTGAAGAGTTGCAGCTTTTAATTTTTTTTTTCTAATTAGTTTATCTTTTTTTTTTTGTCTTTCCCTTGCGTTTTCATAATCCTGTCCTCAATAGAGTGTGTTACTGCCAGTTCGGTTCTTCTGACTGTAAACAGTGTAAACAGGAAAACTACCTGACAGTAATTTTAGTTCTCCTAATTTCAAGTAACTTAATATGGGGCTCTTCAAATTTGCATGTATTCATACCTGAAACAATCGTCTACTGCAGACAACATGTTATCATGTTGGAGAATGAGGTTGTTTTCAATGAAGCCATTATCGAAGAAAGAGAACAAGGGATATTAGAAATTCAGCAGCAGATTGGTGAGGTGAATGATATTTTTAAGGATCTGGCAGTGCTGGTTCAGGAGCAAGGAGTTATGATTGGTTAGTGTTCATTGTTTTGTTCATGCCTTTTTAAAATGTAAACTTCCTCATTTTATTAATCTTGGTGAGTTTTCTCCAATTATATACAATAACCCGTAACTTCTCTTCATTCAGATGACATCAGTTCGAACATTGAGAGATCTCATGCTGGAACTGCACAAGGTACCTCCCAATTGGCAAAAGCATCCCGGATCCAAAGATCTAATTCATCCTTGGTAAAAAATTCAATTTGCCTATGTTATCCTTGATCTTCCGTAAATTCTTCGCAGTTACGTGTACAACTAACTGTGGTTCTGCAATTGCTTATCATTTATTTGAGATCAGCCGATTCGCTTCAATGCTATTTAGTGCCTTCGTGATTAGATCTTGCTGCTGCTGACATATTTGACATTGCCATCCTTTTTCCACGCAGACCTGTCTACTGTTACTGATCTTTGGGATCATTCTCATTATCGTGATCATAGTTGTGGTGGCGTGACCAGGAATATTGGTCCGAAAATTGAAGTCTATTCCAAAAGTCCACTCCAATTTGTTTGCGGAGGCTACTACCAAAATGCCGCCTGATTCAGTAGGTCACATATTGTCCGACCACCAAGCGTCTGAGGTTATTCCTCTCCTACTAAATACATGTGAAGTTGATCAACAATGTACAGTTTTTTCAACTATGGGACAGACCGCCTCTTACTACGAGGTTGTTACAGCGGATAATGTAAACCGTCTCTCTGCCATATTCTCAATGGATGCAAATTCAACGAATATGGAATTCTTTACGTGATTGCAAAATGGTTTGAATACATGTTAACGTTGTACTCTTTTAACTCTTCTTTCATCTTGGGTGTAATGGGGCGAGTTTGGTAACCATTAGTTATTCATAATTCTGTTTATTTGTCTAATAAGTAGAAGAATCTGGTAAGCAGTGGTTAGCAATAGGGCCCATACCGGAAGTAATGCTGGAGGTGAATCGGGTGTTGAGAAACCGATATCTCAGGCTTCATGGTAATCCTCAGAATGCCTGTAAAATTCAAATGTTACCTCTATAACCCATAGGAGAACCTGATAAGAGTCGGAGCAGTTTGATTGAACTTCATGGCGTATTGCTTTTCATTCTTGCTGTTTGCACCCCTCTCTTGTTCAACAATTTCAGAACTGTCCTGCCAAAATTTGTAGAATGCGGTAAGTGCTCGTGTTCCATGTAAAGCTTTTTGCAAGTTCAAGTTCGAACTCTAGCTCTGTGTCGTGCCCTAACAAGCTTGGCTCCTAATCAATCGAATCTAAGTAGCTTGGCTCCTTTAGTAATCAATCGAATCTAAGTGAGCTTCTGACGAGCCGAGCTTCATGGAAGGATTGTAAGAGCATCTCCAAGCGACTCATCAAATTCTACTTTTGCTGACCTATGTGGCAAATTGATGACTTATTTTTGTAGTTTTCAAAGTTGTGACTCCAATCCACCCTACAAACTCTATAAATTTGTTGGGAAAAAAAAAAAACTCAATTTAACTTATTATTTTTAATTTTTTTTTTGCTATTGTACCCATGAAATGTGACTCATGACCGGTGAATTGAGTAGGAATTGTGACGATTGATCCGAAAATTGTGCATTTATATCCACGAAAATTATATATTATTGATTTTGAGAATCCATGATGTAATTGGAAAAAAAAAAAGTCAATGCATAAAATAACGAATCAATGAATATTATATAGTAAAGATACCTAGGCTTTATTAATAGGATTAGCTTTCTGCAACTCAAAACCAACGGGAAAATGGAAAAATGATACGAGTAGTAAAATCATAAAAAAACAAATTTCTTAATTATAGTTAATGATTTGAGGACCGACTTTATTTGATGAGAGAGAAAGTAGTCACCAAATTTGATGTTAACTTTGATGAGTGGGTTGGAGGAGTTTTTTTCAACATTTGTTCTAAAAAAATATCAAAAATAGTGTTTGATGAGTAGGTTGGAGATGCTCTAATATTGAGTAGAACTTCGCATTTGTTGGGCCCCTTGAGTTTGTTGTCCACAATAATAGTATTTTCTTTGGTGTAATATCCACAATAATATTAACTATATAGATGTCAGTAGCTTTATAATTGAAAAATATTTATCTAAATTATTCCCAAAATTATACTACTACCGATTGAATTGTTTCAATGAAGGAATTTCCCTATTTATGGAGTAACTGTTAATATCTGATTAATTTATCTAGTAAGTGTCCATTGGGTAATTCTACGCAAGGGCATATCCCGAGCCTAATATACCCTATGCTAATCTAGGTTTTGAATATCGTACCGAGCATGGTATCATTTTAGTACTTGTAAGGTATTTATTGGTCCCAGTGTTATACCGGGTACCATTTCGGATTACTTGTTACAAATTAGTATTTGCTACAATGTTGCGGTGTCCATTGTGTAATAATTTTAAGGACTTTAAGGTTGTGTTTGGTTTAAGTTTTGGGTTTTATAACGATTAGAGGGAGAAATAGAGATAATAATTAAAAAACAAAAATTAATGATTAGAGAGAGATAAAGAGGACAATGAAAATAATATTTAAAAAATAGGGGTAATAATTGGATAATAATTGAGAAAACCGTGTCCTGAAACCTAAAACGAACAAGGCCTTAATTTTCTCTTCCCAACCTTTTTCCTATAATCGAAGCCCTTTTTAACTCGGAAGAAACTTCATAAGAAAAGCTACAAGAACTTTGCCAACTTAGACATGCTGAGTTGTTCGAAGGAGATTGATTTGTGGGTAATTTTTTTAATAGATGTCATTTTATTTTTGGGTGGGTGTTCATTTAGAATTGAGTGAGCTACACAAAAAAAATGAAGTGGACTAAAATTTACTGAACTATAATTTTACATAAATTTTTTTTCTCTTTTTTCCATTGATAGCTCCACCTTTGATTCTACGTACACACGTTTCATCCATGCCACTTAGAGTGAGTTCCATAACATATTTTGACAATCCAAACAATTTATTTTCTAGGTCTCGACATACACATCATTTATACAGAAAATAAAAATGCAATATATATTGATAGCAGTATTGGAAATTTATATATACTAGCGGTTTTGCCACGTGCGTTGCACGTGGTACATTTTGTTTTGGTCTTCTAGTGAAGCATCTTTTAGATAGTATACACATTTAAGGATTGAATCAATCAAATAACCTGTTATAAGTACTAACCAATGGTTTGGGAATGAATTTGGTGTTCCTCCGTAGGGGAATTTGGCAA
>JAXBDA010005965.1:0-22359 GCA_036023075.1 Gaultheria prostrata | reverse complement strand
CCACCTCCCCTCCCGAGGCCCTCCAACCCACGTCTCTCTCTCTCTCTCTCTCTCTCTCTCTCTCTCTCTCTCTCTCTCTCTCTCTCTCTCTCACACACACACACACACACACACAATTCAGAAAATCAAAACACGCAAAATTCTAGAAAATTAGGATTTGTTGGGGTTTGGAGACTTTTGTAGACAAAACACATTTCTATAGGGGTATGTATTGATTGATTGATGTGGAGCAATTTTTGGATGCCGGGCGGGCACAATGTGGCCGTGCCCGAGCACCCATCAGAGAGGAGAGAGAGAGAGAGAGAATAACTGGGCCGTCCGCACCCATCTGAGAGGAGAGGGAATAAATTTGGGCCATCGAAAACACTTTTGGATAGTCAAATTAGGTGCTCAGACATTGCCATGTGGTGACCGCCTAGCACCCAAAAAAATTTCCTGCATATGAAGTTTATGTACATGGTCGCTGAGTAGGAGCCTTGTGCAAAATTGATTAAATTTTTCATTGGAAAATGATAAAATCATTTAGCTAGATTTTGAAGGTCCTACAGTAAACTTTATTAAACAACAAAAGACGAATGTCTAATGAACTAGTATACCACACTGGGAGCCTAAGGAGTTGGCATGGGACTTGCTTTCTCTTTATCATCAACTATTGGAGCTACTCACCTCACATGTAAGTGTGAAAAGGACTATCCAAACCAAATTAAATTGAGTTTTATGTCCCAAATTAATTGGGGTCAGCTACATGAATCATTTTCCTTCATTGAATTCTGTCAAGTGTTGTTTACTCACTTAGCCCTAGTCAGGGCCGGCCCAAGGGTTTAGAATGCCCTATGCCTAGTCTAAAAATTGTGCCCTAAGAGTACAATACTAGATAATTTTTCCAGCAACGAGTATTAAACAAAAAGAGTACGAATTATAACCTCATGGACGACAAGAGCGACTAAAGAATCAATATTCTCCAAAAAGTTATCGTATAACACTCACTCATTGTCTGTAATAATTGGTTTCTCCCGTATAAACGTAACATAAAAGAATATATACCATTGATTTCAGACAGAACCCTACTAAGATCAAATGGTTAACTTTTACATAAATTTTGTCATGGAAAATTCTAAAATCAGCCTAATAGGTTGTCATTAAAATTTAAAAAGTGTATTCAAATGTATAAAAGTTTGTGACGGCATTCTAAAATGTATAAAAAGTACACTCTGAATTTTTTTTTGGGTCTTTTTATTTGCTTATTACAATAAATAGAAGGACCTTTTGTCATATATGACAAAGAAATTACTAGTACTTTGCTAAATTGGACAGAATTTATGTAGACGTGACTCTCAATTTACCACTTTCTTTTCTCAATTTTTTTTTTAGAAATGGCAAGGAACTCTCTGACTTAAAAAATGGGAATCAGTGTGAAAAGTTGTCATATGCAGGCTGAATAGAAGAAGAATCATCTGAAGTAGAATTAGAGGAAGGTCAGAGGGAAAGGGGATTATAATGGACGAAGATGATGACACTTTCCTAACACTAATTGATCTAGATGTACCAAAAAACAGAAGAAAAAAAAAAAAAACAACTGATTCAGACTTCCTCGAATCCATTATTCCATATACAGGCAAGGATTTGGTCTAATTTGGGTCTAAAAGGAGCAATGCTTATTACAATTGTTTTAAGCAACTTTATTTTCTTATTGGGCCTTTTTTTTTTTTTTTCCTATTGGGCTAAAAAAAGACTCCTACCCATGCATATTACTAAAAATTATGGGAGTGCCCCAATTTGGGGGTGGTTTGAGTGCCTTGGGTCAGCCCTGGTCCTAGTAGACTCAAATCCTTGCGCACTACCGCATCTAATATCAATTTGGGTCTTCCCCTCCCTGGAGCGTTGCTATGCAAAGCTATCATATCCACTCTATTAACTATTTCATCCGCTAATCTACGATAGACATGCCCAAACCACCTAAGCCTATTTTCCCTCAACTTCTCCTCCATAGGTACTACACCTACCATCTCACGGACTGTTTCATTTCTAATCATATCTCGTCTAATCTTACCACGCATCCACCTCAATATTCTCATTTCTGCTACACTTATCTTATTCACCCGCTGTTTCTTAATAAGTGTGACAAACTCGATAGGGATACCCTACATTATTTATAAAAAAAACCTACACCATGCTGGAATTATATATTTGACCAGTGGGAGAGTATAGCACAAGCATGCAATTTCAATGTGTTATAATAATTATCACTAGTGAGTGACACTCAGCCAACCGAATTAAAACAACTACAATCATGATTAGCTTCATAATTGTGATTAAAGATAAAGTTTAGAAAGATACCAAAGAGTTCTTAAACAAGGCACTAACATTTATGAAAGATAAAGCTAAGAGACTGTCTTGTCTTATAAGCATTGTGAAAAAGGCAACAAAATTGTCAAAGCACCAACAGTAAAGGAGTATTCAAATAAAGAGTTCATTAACTTTTGTTGTAAAGTGAGAGCATAGAATTCCAATAGAATACACGTGAAAAAGTTATGTGATGATATATACTTTCCGTAGTGTTGAAAGGTTGGTTGTATTTTTGATTTTAGTGTATTCGGATGGAAATTGTTATACGTGCTAGAAGACTTGTCTTGAAGTATAGCAATGATTATATATATATATATATATATATACTTCTTGTAGTGGTTGTCACTCCTCTGGTAGCTAATTAAGTGGTACATGGAAGAATTAATGGGATCGATACTTACAACTTCCAAGTACACAAGCTTATATTATTTTAAATTAAAACAAAGCTCTATATATAAAATAATTAACTTAAATTTTTTTTTCTGAAAGAGATAGAACATAAATTGACTATTACAACCTACTGCATATAAAATGACAACAACAGAGAAAAAATATAATATAGACGAGAAAAACATAAGACAGAACCAAAACAAATTAAGGATATATCCAGTGAGAGATTGTTTCGCCATGTCTGATGTCCGTGATCAATATATGACATCGATTTGTTGTTGTGTCATGGTAGTTCTACGGATGACGATTCTCCGAACACACAGTTAAGACAGATAAACAACTGAAGAAATTTAAGGAGACATCCGGCTGTCAACTGTCGAGATACCGCATGCTTGATGTTGAAATCAAACATGATTTGATCGATACTACCCAAGTGACTGTAGCACTTATAGTCGAGAGCTCGGCGGCACGGTTAGACGTTGTGCAACTAGATGGCCGATGCAAACTACAAATATCTAAAATCGGTAGAGAAACTGTTGGAAAGAGTCACATGTTGAAAGAAACTGCTGCGGAGATTCGTATTTATCTGTGTGATCTTCGTGAGCTTACTAACACCTAGTTGTAACTAAATGAAAACATTTTTATTCCAACCACCCCTAAGAATCCAATCCACTGAATTAACCAGTCCGACAAAGCAAACATCCAATCAACCAAACTATTGAGCTAAAAAACAAATTCCAGCCAGATAACATTCCGGTCCAGCAGGTACACACCTACATGCGCTGGTCCAGCATATAACCTCCAACAGGTGCTCGAATTAACCCATCTAAATCAATCTGCCATTACCAACAACCAAATAAACTAAACACCATTCCGCCATTACCAACAACCAAACGTCTAACCATCCCAAAATATAACTATCTGCCACATAACACAAAAAATATATCCAAATCGGCCATAAATTTAATGGTGTCCAAAAATACAGGCAGACATGAGTCAAGACAGAGAGATGAGACAGTCAATCCAATGTATGTTAAACATAACATCAACCCAAATGTGAGACGATCAGAATTGACGAGAGAAAGGGGAGGCTGTTCCAATATGGGAAGGAAGATAGAGGAATGCATTTAGCATTACTTGCCACATTCGTGAAGCGACTAGACCAAACGAGGAAGGGAGTCAGAAGGGAATGGGGAAAATGACATATTCAGTACTACGAATGGGCATGCGGAAAGCATATAAAAGCATTACCTCAACCACATTCGTGAAATGATCAGAACAGACGGGAGGGGAAACCAGAGAGGGGGGGACGAGGAGGGAAAAAGAAGGGGAATGACATGAGAAAAACAAGTACTACGAACATGCATACGAACATGCATACGAAAATGCACATTACGGCAAAACCTCAACCTCTATCGTGAAACGTATGGTCTGACCGAGGAAGGGAAACAGAAAAGGAGAAAGAGGAAGACCAATCCGACTGCGAGGGAGGAACACAGTACTATGTAAAGGCTTACTGAAATGTTCACAAGACAGATCGCTGCTAAAACGAACAGGCCCACAAAATTAGGAAGCCGAGGAACTCAACAAAAAAACACATGCATGCCAGCAAACAATAGACAAGATAACTATTTAGAAATGGTAGAGACATAGGAGGTAAAAGTATGGTCGTTGGACCACAGAAGGCAAACACGAAATCTCCACGGCCTCTTGTCACGGAACACCAACATGGTGTGTATCCAGATCCGTACCAAAAGCAGAGATCTGATTTGGAACCATGTTAACAGAACCTTGAATGCATCTGGTTCAAAATCATAACGGGAGACTGGATCCGACATTGAAAAACTAATGCCTGAATGAATCTACAGACAGCCCATGCCAAAATATATAGCAAGCCCAAAAAAATAGCAGAGATCTACAAACAACCCAGGAGGCCTAACCCACCACCTGACCTTACTTTCTCCGAGAAAAACGAAACACCACAGCCTCATCGTTGCTGAGCTGCAGTAAATCTGCCCCATACATGCAGCGTTCTACAGGATTAACCCATGGTGGCTGGATTAAGTGATTCACAGCAAGATGAGTCAGCGGTGGCGGGAGTTGGGACTCGTAGCGATAAGGTTTACAAGAGTGGAGGCGGTCAAGCAGAGCAACCACACCTATGCTCCATGCATGCCGATCGAAGATGTTGGGATACGGTGGCGGAGGGAAGGGGCTAAAACCTAAAAACAAAATCAAAGGGCCCTTTAGAGAGAAAAACCGAGAGGGGGGGGGGGGGGGGGAGGCCAGAGTCATGAGAATCGTCGTGAGGCACACGCCCTCCCTTCCGTGGAGACGGTTGTTCTGCGGCGGCGAGGGTGAAAGCAGAGAAGCTTGGTTGGAAGTTTTTAGAGAGAGAAACTGATGTTTCGAGCTGGGAACTTGCCAAGTTGAAATTAACTTGCCTTCTTTAATGGAGTAGTTCTTTTGAAAGCCTAAACATTAGTCAATACTATTTGTTCTCGACGATTAGAATCCAAGAAGTGGAAAATTATGAGCAAAGGAAAAAAAAAAAGAGTTACTAAAGACTAAAAAATACCAAGCAACTAATTTTTGTTTATATTGTTGTCTTAAATGAACGCTCTAAAATTCGGTCTACAATTTCATACTTTTTTGATTTTTCTCATAAAATGATTAATTTCACTAATTATGATGAAAATTTAAACAAAAAATTTTGAAAATTTATAAAGTACCCAAAAAAAAAAATTACTAGACCAAAAAATTACGAGAAAACTCGCCCTAGAAAGGTAAGTGATGATACACTAGTTGCAGTGGTTGTCAATCCTCTACTAGCTAATTAGGTGGCCCATGGAATTAATGGGATCGATACTTCCAAGTTTCAAGTACATAATCTTATTGTAAATTAAACAAAGATCTATACAGAGAATAATTAGCTGTATCTTAATTTGTCCTCTTTAATACTTCTTGGGAGAGGCTAAACATTTGTCAACAGTAAAATTTTTGGCAATACAACACAGTTACATAAACCAAAGAGAATGTGTTAGACGCGCACGTTAGCTACCAAATCTTCTTTTTATAACCAGATATCCTAACCAGCTTAGGCGTATTTCAATTAATTATGGGGGACAAATCCCACCATTCACTAGTGAGACTTTCATTTAAAGCCATAGCAAAACTTTGTATAACTAACCTTCATTAAAAAAAAGAAATTTTGGTTAACCAAATCATGTTACAGGTGGATGAAGCTTCCGTGGTGTATATAAACCAAAAGGAGATGTATTCACCTTGTTTGGAAGGATTTTTTAGAACAGATTTTCAAAATCCTTGAAAACCCTTGTTAAAAACCCAAATGAGATTTTGAGAACCGGTTCTCAAAATCCTTCAAAAATTAAAAGGGCAGAAATCCCATTTGGGAAACCAAACAAGGAAGGGTTTTCAAAACCCGATTCCGAATACCCAAACGAACAAGCCCATTATGTATGTATACTCTTCAACTCATGAAAATAGACTTTAACGGCCCAATTTTTCCGGTGGAGGGCACTTTTCTGGCTTATTTCTAGATTTCATCAAGGACAATTTTTTTTCCATTTGATATACATCAGTGATGGATTAGCGGGGGTATTAGTGAATTAGTCCAGAGGTGGTTTAGAAGCTATCTATAGCCCTAAACCCCAAACGCCTCTGCCGAGGCTCGAACCCTGATCTCGCTTGTGGAAAAACTAGGAGATAATCGCTAGGCTACAAGCCCTTGGTTCGTCATCAAGGACATTGACTAAGCAAAACATCACATTAATCAGATACCGGTCGGAATTATCTTGAAACACATTTGTCTAGAGACAAATGAGTTAAATAAGTTGCGGTAAGTTGTTGCTCTCTATTTTTTTCAAGATAGTATGTTTTAAATTAGAGTGAGCCGATATCTGGTCAACGTGATTTTTAATGTTGTATATGTTTTAAATTCGAGTGAGCCAATATCTGGTCAACGTGATTTTTAATGTTGTCATTGCTCTCGACGAATTTTAAAAAGTGCACGGTTCAAATTATTAAAAGGAGACAGGAACAGGGACCTACGTACAAACATGAAAACTAAGACCGTTACAAACGGGAAAGGAACCATTTCAAGCCTAAAAACCTTTCTCAAGTGTAAATTGATCCTTCAACTCTTCAAGAGTTATTGTCGAGGTACGCATTTAGACTTGTCCAGCGGTCTGGACACGTTTGAATTTATAAATAACCAAAAATTTTTTTTGGTTAACATAGCTAGTTGAGTGGGTAAAGTGGAACAAACGGACATGAGGTTTAAGTGTACATAGCTTGTTTAGGCTCGCGAACCTGGAGTATATGTATATATCTCATAAATTTTCACATATAACCTTCAATATGTATAAAGTTTTAAGTGTACACAATGAAAATTTTATAACTTGTACATATATAAACCTTTAAAAGTACTATATACTTACATTTTAATATGTTTTCATAATTGTGTATATGTATGAACTTATTTATGTACAAAATGAAAATTTTATTAGTACTTCTAGACTTGTATAAGAGCATAAATATCTAATATTTTTTACTTTTTAAGGCTCGTGGACAAGTTTGAGTTTGACTCAAACCTAGTAAAGCTCGGCTCGTCAAATTTTCGTGGTGTTCGAGTTCGGCTCGAGTTCGCTTAAAAACTTAATGAACGAACTTGAACACTTTAAAGCTCGACTCGATTCGGGTCGTTTGCATCCCAAAGCCCAAAAAAAGAAAAATCATTAGTACAATTTATGGTCTTCTAATTTTAGAGAAACTTGAGTCTTTTTTGCTTTTGTTAAAAGAAATGGATATATTCATTTGAATACATAATTTCAACCAATGTGGTCGAAATTAAATTTAGTGTTCACGTAATTACGAATATTACGATGATGAAAATACTCCTCCGTTTACATTTATTCTGTCTTAACTAATGGGAAAATGAATAGAGAAAAATGTAACTTTGAAAATTGCCAACCGTTTATATTTCATGTTAATGAATTTTTTTATTTATATGTCCATGTTTTCGATAGGAACATAGGATCCTCTCCGTGTTATAGTCAAGATCACGGTTTTGAGAATATATACGACTTCTGTGCAGTCCAAATCTCGGGGCTTTTTTTATTATCCGAAAGTCATAGTTATATTCAAAAAAATGCTATCCGGTACCTACAAAGATTTCCGTCAAAATACAAAGAAGAGAAATTTTACAGTAAAAACGTAAAGATTACGTACTAATGCCCACTTGTAATACTCTAGATTTGGGGTAGAGAATGTTTAGTCCCACATTATAAGTTTATATGGGTGATCTTGGGCATACAACAAACCATTTAAGAAACTACTATTACTTTGGTTTTAAGCATTTTTGGCCATATTGTGTGGTTTGTGGATCAAAATAAGGTACTAGGCCAGTGGTTAGAGCGACCCATGTACACGACCACATAGGTTATAGCACCAAAGAAAACACCGGAAGAGGCCGTGGTGACTCTAGTGCTCAACCACTTGCGAGGCCAAAAAGGTGGGGCGGTTATAATACCATTATAATACCCCGTATTTGGGGGTTGAGAATGTTTAATCCCACATTAGAAGTCTACAGGGCGATTTTGGGCATATAACAAACGGACATGAGGTTTCCGCAGTGAGCTAAGTCACTACATTCCCGTTGTGATATCAATTGTGGGCCCACTGAAATATTCATTTGAGAGCGGAACCGTTCAATTTTTCATGAATGTTGAGCATATCATGGATACAAAAAATTATGATTATCAGAGATGGGTAGATACACAATTGAGACAAATTTGTCTTAAATTGTATTCTCCAAATGATATTAGCCATCCATATAAATGGTACCCGAACATATGGCTACCCATATCCAATTAATTTGATTTGTTACATGAATGATTTACTCAATGTAGCCAACAAATTATACGGTTCCGATCTCAAATATAGATTATAGATGGTCCACAATTGAGGTCACTACGGGTATCCCAAATTCATAACGGACCATGTAAGAACCACTATTACCTTGGACTTATATTTTGAGCCATACGGTGTGTGGCTTGTGGATCAAATCAAGGTATTAGGCTAGTTGTCTACGTGAGGCATTACAAATGGTATTAATGCGACCCATATACACAACCATGTGGATTTGGGAGTTATCTCAAATAATGTACCGAATGAATTTTACCCGCTAAATACATTTTCTAGATGATTTTATGAGACATCTTTTTGGTAGTGTACCAGACCTCGAACCTAAAACAAATGTATTTGGACCCAATTAATTAATTCCTACTCCCACTACGGCACTACTAGTAAAGTCTTGGGGTCCAGCTAGCTACTACTCGTATACACTTTGTACGTATTCGTTGAAATTTTTACTATACATTTTTTCCTCGAGATACACTAACTGAGAAAATTTTGGTTACGGGAGGGTACCA
This sequence comes from Gaultheria prostrata, assembly GCA_036023075.1. Classification (NCBI taxonomy): domain Eukaryota; kingdom Viridiplantae; phylum Streptophyta; class Magnoliopsida; order Ericales; family Ericaceae; genus Gaultheria; species Gaultheria prostrata. The sequence goes on along the minus strand of JAXBDA010005965.1, from coordinate 13,171 downwards.
CGTGGTACCCGCTCGGTACATCCAGAATGTCCAATAATGCAAAAGATAGTCTGGATTGAAAGTGCGATTCGAATTAAAAAAAATTAAAAAAAAATTAAAAAATGTGTTTCAATCCAAGCTGTCCGATATATTTTTGGACGACTCATTTTCACCGAAGGAGAACCACGTCACCCATACCTTATTTACACCCAAAAAATTTTCACACTACAGACACATGAATCATGATAGTTTAACAAGTTGACTGATGCCGACGCCCGCTCTTCCACTCCCTTTCTACTCCCACTGGCGGGGTCGACTCATATGTGTCAGATCCAGCCCAACATTTCCCCTCAACTCCCGCCCTCTCTCTCTCTCTCTCTCTCTCTCTCTCTCATCTCACTACTTTACCCTCCTTCACTGCCTTACCTATATACATATATATATGTTTCTGTACATCTATAGACCACCACAAAATCTCGCATTCTCGCCGCCAGATTCCCGTTCGCCTTTGAGCTAGTTCGTCTTCATCTACACTTCTCTGAAAAGGTGCTTGTCATCCAAATTTCTCTCTCATTTGATTACAGCAATTCCATTAATCCAAATTGAATTTCGATCTCTTTTTGTTTTCACAGAGTTGAAGTTTTCTATGCATTGATGGCTTGGTGCGAGCTCTAAACGTGAGAATGCGCTTCATTTCTCAGTCTAATTTTTTTTTTTGTCTGGATAGGCGGCTTCGTTTGTGACGATCAATTCTAGATTTCAATCTGCTTCTGACTGGTTTAAGTCCCATGGATTGTGCTCTCTTTTTTCTAGTGAGAAGATTTTGTAGACTTTGCTTAATTTGAACGGAAATGTCATTACCTTCGTTTGCTCAGTCTGGATATCTCTGTGTCCGAAATGCAATATACTACGGCTAATTGGACATTATAGTTTTCTCTATTTGCCATTAAGTGCTGATATTGTCTCTCCGAAGCATTTACTCTTCTCAATTAGATAAGGAAGTTCATCCTATTAGGCCACATCTCCTCACCGGAGTCCAGATGGAGTGGACTGAACGGTTAGGCCCTATTTTAATGATCCGAGACATTTGTCTTGTAAGCTTCGGTTTGTAGATCAGTCAAGGAAAATATCGGTATAGTATAGCTGCTTAACTGGACATCAATAGCGATACGATGATATTACATTCAGGTAATTAGGGATCTCACATGGTTTTTTTAATGTTTATCTATTTGAAGGGCCGTACAAGACGATGTTTTGGATTATCAAACTGGAACCAGCGACAGTACTCGGGGTAGTCCATGGAGCTGGATCCATTAACTATACGCATAGACCTACAGGGCAAACCTATGGTACACAGTCTATGTACCACAAGGAAGTTATGAGATTAAAGAGATGTTGTGGTAGATCCTATGAAAGGATGCACAATAAGAAAAGATTTAGTTGGGAGAGTTTATGATTATACTGCAAAATTTTATGAATCATTGAGGTTTTTTGGTTCAAAGGTACATGGTGAGAAAAGTTATGAAGTTTGTGGAAACATTTATCATGATTTTTTGCGGTGTTATTTATGAACACTGTGGTGACTGGTGACTGTTATTTATATATATATTCCACTTCTAGTTAGGGATCCCTGACTTTGTTTAAAGTCAGGGATCCCTCTCATTCTCACATTTCCCGATTGAATTTTGACGACCTGAGCCATTCAATGTGTTTAGAATGTGTTTTTAAGGGCCCCATGAGGAATCATAAAAAAAAATGACCGGGAAGGACTTCATCCGAGCAGTTTTTCATTCAAACTGTAGGATATATATTTTATGAAAAACTGCTCGGATGAAGCCCTTTCCGGTCATTTTTTTTTATAATTCCTCGCGGGCACCCTTAAAAACACATTCTAAACACATTGGATGGTTTAGATCATCAAAATCAATTGGGAAAGGTGAGGTCCTGACTTTAACAAAAATAAGGGATCCCTGACTAGAAGTTTTCCCCATAGAATCATGATCTAATGAGGGATCCCTCATTTTGCTAAAATGCAGACCTACCATTTCCCGATCGAATTTTGATGATCCAAACCGTTCAATGTGTTTAAAACGCATTTTTAAGGGTCCCTGCAAGGAATCACAAAAAAAATGACCGGGAAGGGCTTCATCAGAGCAGGAATCACAAAAAAAACGTCATATTTTGATGATCTGAATAGTTCAATGTGTTTAAAACATGTCGGAGTCAAAATTTCTTCTAAAGGTCATTCCCTTATATTTTAACAGAATGTACATACATACCCTCCACTGTTGTTCAGTCCTTTGTTTAACTTCTGTTAGGTCATCTTGAGTTCAACTGCCTTATTCGTTTGTATTTGATTGGCCAAAATTTTTATCTTGTTAAACTTTGGTATTCGGTTCAAAAGAAGAATGTTAAACTTCAGTACTGTGTTGGTAATATTTCAGTCATTCTCTAGTCATGCTACTCTACATTTTGCACCCTGGAGCTTGTGCATATACCCTTAAACATGAGATTTAACTATGAGGTTTTTGATAACTATAAAGCTGTCCCTGAATATGGTTGGCTTCTCTGTTATTTGTTATCAGAAGCATACATTTTGCATAGAGTAAAAACAATCCTCGTTATAGTTATGACGGGGCAAAGGAAAATTGCCTTTGGATACCAAAAGGAACCTTCCTTACTATAAATTCATGCAAAAATTGCACTCACAAGGATTTTTCTGTTTGCTTCTAAGGTATTAATCCTTCTCTCTCCAGTCTCTAGGTTACACCAGGGTACCCCAAAAATAGTTTGGAGTGAGACCCCAAGAAGTGAGCAATAAAACCGTAGGGTTACGAGAGTTGAACCTCGATATTTTTGGTTGCTGATTCGTTGATAATCATGTAGAACTAACCAGTTACGCTATTCAAGTCAGCCAATGTCATCTAATAGTAAGATACTCTTAAGAGTTTTAAGCTATATATGAGTCTTCGAAGTTTGCTTAGTACTAGTGTGTCGCCCTGCACCTCTTATAGGGACTGGGGGTCAGAGTGCAGGGAAATGTCATCAGGGTGAAAATAAGTTGGAAATGACAGTTCCAATAAAATATATTGCCTGATGGGTTTCAGTGGAGGGATTCAACTCATAACACAAATCCTATGTGGTTAGATAAGTCACAAAGTCAGAGGGTCATGTTTTTGTTTTCAGCAAAAAATTACCACATGAACTTCCTTTCACAACACTTACGGCCATTTTACGATCTAAATTGAAGGCAGCATGTTCATTTTTGCAGATTGTTCACCTAGAGTTGTAGATAAAAAAAAAAACTTGAGGACACGATGGATCACAAGACATGGCTTTGGAAGAAAAAATCTACTGAGAAGACTCTAGTTGCAGCTGATAAAGCAAATGTTTCCCAGAGAATAAACGAAGAAGAGGTACATGAAGCTTTGTTTTTGTCATTCATAAGCACTATTTGTGTGTGTGTGTGTGTGTGTGCGTGTGTGTGTGTGTGTGCGTGTGTGTGTGTGCGTGCGTGTGCGTGTGTGTGTGTTTGACACATTATCTTTCCCGCTGTTTGAATACTGCTCTGATATGCATTCTAATTTCTAGTCAAGTTGAGATAGTAAGAGTTAAGAGCTTAAAACTTTTTGTCCTCCTGTTAAGGAAAGGCTTACCTGTCCAATTGAGGACAAACAGTAGAGGCGAAGCTTATCGTGAATTGGCTAAAATGTAGTTTGGTCAGACTAGTTTTATAGTAGTTCTCGTGACGCTGTCGTGAAACATGCTTCTTCTCTCATGAAATAGCTAGCGTATAAAAATCTTAACTTGCAATATTCTTTCCCAAGCCTAGTACTAGAAAGAGCTCTATTTTTCTTCACTTTGGAACTGCTCCTGACAGTTGGGATCCTTCATTTGTTATTGACTTATATCCCTCAGATCATCCTCTCATTTAATAGAATCATAGAAACGCGATGATGTAAAAGCGATCTAGAAAGATAAAACGGATAACCTGCCTTCTTGTTGACAGCTTTATCGCGCCATATTGCTGGCATAACAGCAACAATAAAACAATTAAAAAATGTTAATGTTTACTTCACCGCACCATATGAAAGGCTAGTCTGATGTCTTAAAATTTAAAAGCTCAGTTTTCCAAGTGATTATGGTACTAGAGACCATAAGATACAGCTAAAACTGTCAACACTGAACCAACCTGCTTTAACTTGGTGATTTTGAGTGGTCAGGCAATGCCCTTCAATGAAAAATGCCCTCTCACATGCACCTTTTCCGTAGTTTGAATAAATCAAGATCCCAATCAGAGTAATTAGGATCGCACAGTTTGTAATACGAATCAGAAAATTTGATTCAATTCGAATCAGAAAATTTGATTAGATTCGAATCAGCATACAAACTATACGAACTTGCATGTGAGTTGCAACCTATCATGAAACAGTGACTGAATCAAGGAGTTGTTAACTGGATAGATGAATTGGGTAAATCTTATGATTCACCATCGATGCATAAAGATGATATCCAGCTGGGCTAGAATCTTTTGGAGCCAGTAGCAATTGTTGATTTTGGCAACTTTTTCCTGCCTTTTTGGGCCGAGTGTAGGCTCAAAACCCTGGACGAAATCTGTTAACTATGTTTTATGCGGTTCAAGATAAGCCAAACATACTTTCTTTAAAGTCTTCAACATCTTAGTGATCGTTCTACTGTTTACCTTGTTTGGCGAAAAGGCAAAGTTTCATCGACTTTGTCTACTGTTTATTTCTTGTTCGGTGGGCTAGATCTTGGTAAAAAAGGCACAGTTAATCAGAATATTATAGAGTAATATTACTACTTTGCACTTTGTTTGGCTGTTTTGACATGGGTTGCAACAAGAAAAACTGAACTCGTTGTATTTAATTATTTTGTCTAATTTTAGGTACTATTCGATTGTTGAAAGTTCTGATTAGACCATGCGATCATCATTTCCTTGAGACATGCTTTCTATTGATTGGGACCTTAAGTTTGCATTTTCACAATGTCCTTTATCATCGACATACATAAAACTATTCTGCAATTTATTTTAGAAATCATGACTGAATGTGATGATCCACGATCCAGATCTCTTTGATGCTCAACTTGATTCTCAATTTTGCATTATACTCTCTATGTAGATAGACTGAAAAAAATGCAAATTCGAGGAAGCATGACATGTGAGGATCCTGATTACCGTGAAATGGCTTGTTTGTTATTGCTATCATGCCATCTAGGTTTACATCTTTAGAAACTGGTAGTACACTTGTACTACAGAATAATTGCCGTCCAAGCAGTCAGTGTCTATCAATTTTTCAAGGAAAGCATTAACCTAACTTTTTCCATGAGAAACAACTGCATTAATAGTTAGGAGAACCTAATTGACACATGATAAATGACTAAGTTGACCACAAATTCAGTTTCTACCGAAGAGGTCCATTTATGTAATTGAGGCTTTGCGAATATTGTGCTTCAGGTACATATACTTCAGACTGATAAAGCAGAGTTGGAGGGAGAGATTAAAATTCTAAATGAAAATCTTGCCTCTGCCCTCTCTGAATGCAATGCTAAAGATGGGCTTGTGGAAAAACAGACAAATATAGCACAGGAAGCCCTTGCAGGTAATTTATCAGATGTTTATACTATATACATCAAAAGAAATATCGTATCTAAATTTTGTTACTGCTTAAAATGTATCTAACATTTTGCATGGTTGTTGTATTGAGGTACACCGCCATTATACTCATGTGCTTCCTTTCAAAATCTATGAAGTTTGATCGGTTAAATGTTCATGTGTATAATTTTTAGGCTGGGAGAAGGCAAAATCAGAAGCGATGTCATTGAAGCAAGAATTAGGTGATGTGAGACGGCAAAGAGCAGCCTGTGAAGAAAGGGTAACTCATTTGGATATGGCCCTGAAGGAATGTATGCAGCAGTTACGTTTCGTTCGAGAAGAACAGGAGCAAAGGATTCATGATGCTGTGATGAAGACATCAGGAGAGTCGGAAAAATCAAGGATTGTTTTAGAGGAAAAAATAGCTGACAATAACAGAAGGCTCTCCAAATTTGGTGTGGAGAATACTCAACTCAGCAAGGCTCTTTTGGCTAAGGAAAAGTTGATTCAAGATTTAAATGAACAAAGAACTCGAGTGGAGGTAGATTTTAAGGCCCTAATGACTAGATTAGAATCCACAGAGAAAGAGAACACTTCTCTAAAATATGAGGTTCGAGTGCTTGAGAAGGAGCTTGATATTCGGAGTGAGGAAAGAGAATTCAATCGTCGAACAGCTGATGTAGCACACAAACAACATCTAGAGAGTGTGAAAAAAATTGCAAAATTAGAATCAGAATGTCAGAGGCTACGCGTCCTTGTCCGTAAGCGGTTGCCGGGTCCCGCTGCTCTGGCGAAAATGAAGAATGAAGTTGAAATACTGGGAAGGGATCGAGTTGAAACAAGGAAGAGAAATTCAAATCCTTCTCGCACTGGTTCAGTTGACTTTGCTATGGACAATTTTTCTGATACACCCAGCAAAAGGCTCGACTATTTGGTTGAGAAATTGTGTGCCCTGGAAGAAGAAAATAGGAGTCTCAAAGAAACTCTTAGTAAAAAAACAAGTCAGATAGATATGGAACCAGGAAGAAACATGCATTTACCATATGAACTCTCTGTGGCATCAATGTCTGATATGGGCAGTGACGACAAGGTTAGTTGTGCAGAATCTTTGGCTTCTGCTTTGATTTCAGATTTGGAGCATTTGAAAGATGGAAAACGAGTGGGTGCGCCATTGCAAAAAGCTGTTGGAGCTTCAGACATAGATCTGATGGATGACTTTGTTGAGATGGAAAAATTGGCAGTGGTATCCGTGGATAAGTCATTTGGAAGTTCTCATCTTGGTTCAGTTGAAGGAAGTAAAATTTTTTACACCTTCAAGAATCAGTCAGTTGCAGTACACTCTGATGTTAGCGGCTATGGCCGCTGGAAACATCCGGATAAATCGCCATTGACGGATTCAGCAGTTGGAATAATTGGTAATGGGATCTCATTCGAAAAGAAGACACACCTCGAAGTCCAATCAAATCTGAATAAATCAATACGCAAAACAGTTGAACTTATTGAAGGTATCAGTTTACCATCTCTTGATTATGGTGCCTCTGTAAAGGATGGTAGTCATTTCCCATACAAGAATTCGGATACACCTTCTGGCTACATGGTTCGTGTCTTCCAATGGAAAGCTTCCGAACTCAGTTCTGTTTTACAGCAATTCATTCGGAGCTGTAATGACTTGTTAATTGGAGATGCAGATTTCGAAAAATTTGCCGAGGAATTGACCTTGTGTTTGGACTGGGTTATAAACCACTGTTTTTCCCTTCAAGATGTTTCAAGCATGAGGGAGGCAATCAAGAAGCACTTTGATTGGGATGAATCACATAGTGAGAGTGAGGTAGAAGTTGGCACTCCTAGTCCACTTTCAGAAGCTGATAAATTACAGGCACTGAAAGAAAAGCTGTCGCGTTTGCCTGATAATGACTTCAAAATGGAAGATACTCCACATAATCCGAGAGTCGAGAATGGAAAACTGGAAGTCAAGTTGCCAAATATGGAATCTGCAAACCAGGACTTGGAAGGGAGACCACAGTCAGAGTATGGTAAGACTGAGTCATCGATGACCCAACTTCAAGAATCAGAGGAAGCTAAAAATGGCTTGCGAAGGGACTTAGAAACTTTAAAGGAATCGAAGGGAATGATGGAGAATCAAATTGACCATCATAAGTTGGCTACTGAAATTGACCATCACAATTTGGTCAATGCAGACCTTGATTCACAGCTCAAAGTCGCAAGAGCTGAATTGAATGAGGCCCACCCTCCGTTTTTATCCCTAGAAGCAGAAGTGGAGAATAAAAGTGTCTGTTGTGAAGAATTGGAGGCCACATGTGTTGATCTGCAGCCTCAGCTCGAAAGGTACATTTCTTAGTACAGCTTTTGTTTCTTGGAATGAGCACCTTATTATATCTATTACTGAGAGATGTCGGTTACGAAAATATTTCATTTTCAGTGGCAAAAATACTGAAATGCCGATGGATGCTGCTGCTCAAGAAGAAAAGCAACTTCGAACTGTAAGTTCCTATCATCTTATGCATCTGACTTATTTATAAGCTCAAAGTGCACCTGCCTCAATTCTGGTTTCAGCTCATATTATGCGAACCAAATTCTATTTTTTTTCAAATGAGTAATGATTTGCAACCAAGGTCTTAGCAATTACATCCAACTTGTATATGGTGATATAAGTGATGATAATGAAGCACCATATCTGATGGAATTCAAGGAGATCCTTGGTTCAGCGATCGCTTGACCGGAGATCGGTTGGCCTTTGTTTCTCTTACTATTTAGTGTTTCTTGGGCTTGGGCAATGCATGTGGGTTTATACTTGATCCACGTGTCACATCACGAGGCCATGCTATGTGGGCACTTGTCCTTGGGAGGGTGACACAGAGCTTAAGTGGCGATTTAGGTTGTGGAGATGCTCACCTGTACCTATAATAAGGAGGTTAAAAAAGTTGAGTTTCTTGCAGCCATGTCTTTTCTCTATTGGCAGCTAATGCCGTCAAGAAGTTTCATCTCTTGTGTATCCAGTTAGCTCTTATAATTTTCAAAGGTAACTTATTATGGTGTAAGTGAATGACTTTCCGATTTGAAATGAAGCACGGAATATAACTTCTGCGATATTTTTCTCCCATGTTATCATTTAGGACCATTATAGAACCTCAGTACAAACTTAGATGATATTGTATTTCGACACATTTGCATCAGTTCTGTTGTTTGTCGTTTAATATTGATTTTGTGCTTCTAATTGAACCCAAAAAAAAAAACTATTAATTTGCCTTGTAGGAGTGGGAAATCACAGCAGCTTCTGAAAAGTTGGCAGAGTGTCAAGAAACCATCCTTAACCTGGGGAAGCAGTTGAAGGAGTTGGCTTCACCAAAAGACTCGGCCCTCGACCTTGTCTCCAACCCCTCTAACAAACTTACCACCACCAGCACCAACCCCCCCAAGAAAGGCATCAACCAACGTTCATCTCTGCTGGATAAAATACTTGCCGAAGACAATGCTGAGCCTGGAGACCTTAAGTTTCACAACACAATGGAAGTTTTTGGCATGTCAGACCCTCAAAAATCTCCAGCTGTTCCACATGGCAATTCCAGTTCTTCACTTCGCCCCCATGGAAAGGTAGATCCTCATGAAAGGTCTCTTTACAGAAACGGGAGTAAACTCAATGACAATGCAGCTGAAGTTGGTTCTCTGGCTATCACGCCTGCTAGGAAAAAAGTAGGCGGAGGACTGTTCAAAAAGCTATTGTGGAGAAGAAATAAAGGTAAAAACAAGAAATTGACGCTTCCTTTTGCTTGTTAGCGGCAGGGGTAAAAGCGACCATACAACAGGCACATGGAATTTAGTTGCGATGGGCACGATTGGTTGGTTGGTTGATTGATTTTTGCTTGTTTGGAGTGGAAAAGGATGTGATTCGGTATTTTAGTCTTCATGAGAGGGTCAGAAGGAAACTTCCATGGATTTTGGCTTGTACTGCTATTACTACAGTGTATGTATATGAAACCAAGAAAAGCAAGATCTGTTTTCTTTAAATGAAAAGTTTCCACTAGTGGCGATGGTACCACATATATGTCCTCTTGATGGACAGTTTGGTTTTGATCACATCATTCATGAATAATACTCCTAAATTCTACTTTTTCGCGTTACTGTCCATGGCAAGAAATATTATGTGCCTCCTTGATTTTCAGGTGAGATGAAAGAGGTATTATGGGGCGTGATGATATTGTAGGAGAAGCTTTGCCTAACCCTAAGGCGCGCGGGTACTTGTAGTGGTTTTCAATTTCCTTTATCTGCATTCCTTCCTTTCTTATGCTAAGTACCACAAATGTCTTTAACAGAAAGGGCAGTGCATTCCTTCCTTTCTTACTTTGGGTTAATTGTTATGTTTTCTAAATACTTTACGACGAGTCTTGTTTTTAACGAGATGTTCGGTTTTGTCACATTTTTCAAGATGTAATTTTTTAGGTGGTCATTTTTAAATTTTTTTCCCCCTTATTCTTGCAATTCGTTAATAGTGGCGAGGAACTATATAAATGGCAAAATTCCCCAAGTCAGAAACAAGCCTATTGAGTTTAGCTCGCGCAAGTGGTGGTTAGCTCATGCGGTAGAGCTCTTAGATGACCCACACTGCATTCCGGAATTGAGTCTCATTCCTCCTCCCCCATGTAATAGATTAAGAACGACGAATGACACAAAAAAAAAAAAGTTTTAGCTCGCCAATTTAATTCTAAAGGTGGAAAGGCAAACTTGATAAAAATGCTGAGCATCTCCGGTAATTCCTGGCATTTTGCATAGAAAAAAAAAAAATCTCCAGCAAGTCTTAGGCATTTTGCCTAATAAAAAGTGCAATTATCTAATTAGCTAATGTCCCAACAATCTAGACATCCACCTATTCAAATCGCAAAACCATTTTTATAATTCAAGAACCCTAGCATCCTGGTTCCCACGTTTCTTCTTTACCATAACTATTCCCACCAAAACCCTAACCCTCCGCCCCACTAATTCCTCCTTCAATCTTCTCTCACACACACACACACACACATCCGGCAATCGATTCAGCATCGCCAAAGCAATCTAGGCTATGCAGATTGGCTAGAGCAACTCAATTTTACAATGCCCAAGCTGATTAGATCGACCCTATTTTGTATCGGCTATGGAGCATCTAGCTAGGGTACGTACGTGCGTGCGTGCGTGAGGAGAGAGGAGGGTGCCGAGAACAATGACTCACTCAGTCATTGTCAGAGGCGAGACTCCTCTCTTTTGAGGGTTTTGCCGAGACTGTTGGAGATGCTCTAAGACTGTTGTTTGCCCTTTGGTGGGTTGATTAATCTTCAAAATTGTTGTTAAGAGTGAAGAAAATTTCCTTATTCCATTCAGGACAATGACTTTCTAGCACTTACTCAAGCCAACAGAACTTAAGATAATAGTGAATTCTTTACTGGAACTGAACTTTAGAATCTTAGATACAGCATTTTTTTAACTGGAGAAATATATTACTCCATAAAAAGTAGTATTATATTCTATCATCACTTTATAAACTAGCGTGGAGCCTAGATATGAATAGTGTGGGGCCTAGATACGGGATTACCACTTGCCAGTAAGCTTTGAAATTTGCGATATGTTTACGTAGGAAAAAGGTTTTATATTATATTACCAGTTCATGCACTGAGTATTAGTACCAGAAATGCAATTACTTGTGACACTTATTGAGAAATGCATGCATGTTTCCTTCTGATTTTTAAGAAAACTTTGATGGTTTATTATCTGTATATGTAATTTGTTTTCATTATCCATATTCGTTTTCTGTTCTTAATAAAATATTTTTGCATTTAGTTCCCAGAAAGTACCCATAATTTAAAATTGTATGGTCCAGATTCACCTGAACTATTAAATTTCCAATTCTGGGTACCTAGATTTTCTGTAGTGAAAATGCATGTGAACTCAATTCCTCATGTAATTGAAAATTTGTTGCAACTATTTACTTTTTTGTTGGAAAGATTTTTTTTGAGTTAAATAAAAAAAAAATTAGAGAACTTCGATACTCGGTTTATTCTTAAACAATTACAGACAGAGACGGAGCTAGGATTTAGAAATAGGGGAGGCCGAAACTTGTAACATTAAATTCTGGATATTCGCATGATTGTTGAATTTTTTAGTTTTTCTTATTTATGCATGGTTGAAATTCAAGCATGAAATATAAGAAGTATTGTTAAAAAAATATACTTCATACTTGGCAAAACATGCACATATACATTATGACTAGTTAACGTGCCCTTTATACTATACTAATATAAGGTGAATAGTTGATTCTAGCAAGGGATTTGAAAGAAAACTTTGCATAGTGATATGTTGATTTTAAAGTTTTCATGCTAATTTTTTACATTGTGCTACCACCTTTCATTTTAACATATCTATGTTGGCATGTTCATTCGATAAAACCATATTGATATGTTTACAAAAAGTAATTTGTATCATTTTGTTCAGGCCCTATTCCACTAATTCAAAAAAGCCAAAAAACCAGTTTATTTCTAAAACCGAGACATTCACCTCTCACAATTCATCACATAAAAAGCCGTGAAAAGTCAAAAAGCCAAAAAACTCTCTTAGCGGAACACCCCCTCAGAAGCTTATTGTAATTTTTTCCCCAACGTATATCGTATGACTATATATAGAACTCTTAATTTTATTATGGGGTATTTAAAAATATTAGTTCTCCATCCAAGTATCGGTTATGTATTCATTCCGCCAACTTTTTGGGGTTACGTTTTCTTTCCTAAATTTCAATGAACCCAATGTTGCCCTTATCGTCGTCGTTGTCCTCCATCGCCAAGCTATAGTTCACTAGAAAATCCTAGTTAGCTATGGATGACAGTGTATCATAGTTCGAGTTCGTAAGTAGTTCTATATACGTACGGAGTATACATTAATACGTTATTTTATTGTCTTATTGTTGTTTTGATGAATCTACTGGTGAAAGCAAAATATTATAATGCGATTCCTTGTTTTTTCCATCTTTTGTTGAAGTAGGGTTTCGATGGTAGCATGTTTGTACAGTTCATCTTTTGCCCCGATGCAGTTTGGTCAATGATTTACTCGAAAGTGATTGATTTATGGAATATGAGTACATTACAGCGTTTGAAATCAAAAGGGGATGAAAAAAAAAAAGCTATAAAGACACCTAAAATGATGCCGGTGGTGGAAACTGATGACAGTGCTTTAAACACATGTGCATCAGGAATCATGATACCATTACCATGGTAAACATGATACATTAGATACATCACTCATGAATTTTGGTAAAACATTAGTGCACAAAAGTAAAGTAAATTTGTAAACTGGCTGCGGCAAATATAACAGATTTTTACCCCTAAATCCAGAAAAGTGGTATCTAGTTACCATTAAGGTAGGGAATTGAACTTCACACCCCCTTTTTTAATACTTGCACCTCATTTTTGTATTTATTAGGGTGAAATTACTGAAATACCCCTCCATTTCAACATCTACATCTCCCAAGGGATTACAAAATTGAGGGGTATTTTAGTAATTTCACCCTAATAAAAACAAAAATGGGGTGCAAGTATTAGG
>JAXBDA010005964.1:0-20939 GCA_036023075.1 Gaultheria prostrata | reverse complement strand
TGTATATTATAAATGATAGATTCTGATGACTTGAACTTGCACCACTAGACATTGGAGTGGATCCAAATAACAAGGAAATTAATAATAATTAATTAATTCGTTGAGCAGCAGAGCAATTGTGCTTGTCGTGATTACTTTTCAGCGTTCCACTTGTCCACCTATTGAAACTTTTCTTTTTTTTACGGTCAGGATTGTCCGGACCACTTATGCACATCTCAATTGTTCCTCTCTTCGGTTCAGTCAAAGACAGACCATCAAGGCCGAAATTATGAGATTCACAAGAGATTACTTTCTTACGGTAAAAAATTGACATGTTTTGCAAAATTATTATTTGCTTCCAGATCACCGCTACATAATGCTCAACCTAGAAGCTTTCTCCACCGCATATTTGTATGGATTCCATCAAGTACGAGGCTCCCGCGTAAATGTTTGTGTGACGGTGCTCGAGGAATCACTCGGGGTGGGGTGGGAGGAATAATTAGGAAAAGAAAGAACGAGAAACACTAAAAGTACAAGTGGAAAAGATGGACCACTTAGAAATGAGTCATGACCACTAATAAAGGACAGTGTTTTGCACGTATGGACAACACATGTAGGAAAATGTTACGTATCCAAAAAAATTATTCCGAAAATTATTCCGAAAGTGAATTTAGTGGTTCAATTAAATATTTAAGTGAATTTGAACCACTAATTTCACTATCGAAGTAGTTTCCGGAGTAGCAGAGACGTTCATCAATTTTTTTCACAATTAAAGTTCAACCTAAAAATCAACCCTCTAAAATTGCACCCACCTCTCAAGTCTCATCTTTATATCCCTATTTATACTCGTTTACTATATACTTAGCTCCTTGCACCACAATCTTAAACTGAAATAAAATCTCTAGCGACTCCACATACACACACAGAAATACACAACCTTCATTTCTTTCCTACTGAGTTCAACCAATTTTCCTTAAAGAACATGCAAGAAGAAAAGAAGATGAAGGTGAAGAAAGGGTGGTTAGCGGTCCGGATCGGATCGGAAGACGAGGACGGCGGGTTCCAACGTTTTGTCATTCCAATATCATATCTCTACCACCCTCTCTTCAACCGGCTTTTGGAAAGAGCCCATGAGGTTTATGGGTACCATACCACCGGCCCACTTCGGCTGCCCTGTTCTGTTGACGATTTTCTCCACCTCCGGTGGCAGATCGAGAGGGAGGCGGCTAACTACCACCACCACCACCATCATCATCATTACCATCTCCCTAGCTCTTTATCTTTCAACTCTTGTTAAGTGAATACAAGCTAGCGATATTGTTTTTCGGGGTTTCGTTGATGTTTTCCAATAGTGATGGAAAAAGTACTAGTTAAAAGCTTTTAATCCACAATCTTCACTCGTTTTTTTTTTTTTGTGGATGATTATTGAAATCCACAAACATACAGTTTTTTTTTTTTACAAAGGTATGTATATGACAAACCGAACAGAGCCAGGGCAAGGAACATAAACATATATATAGTTGCCTCTCTATGCAGGAGATTTTATTTTAGTTTTTCAATTTCCTGGTGAAAGTGTTGGAATTTTGTCCACAATTCCCAAGTGTAGGTTGTGCGCGCTCCATCTTCTGGGATAGCATGAGGAGGGCCAGTTCTCATGTTTGGATTGTCCAAGTCCGGCCCTAAGTTTGGTTGCCCACTTGCTGGATCGATTCTAATATTTTGAAGGCCTAAAGCATATTTAAAAAATTGTGGCCCTTGTTTTTTTTAAAGGAAGTTCGATATATGTGGGCAAATATAAGGTAAAAAGATCAAATATGGTACTTTGTTTTTATTGGCTCAAACATGGTATTTTATCTTTGTAATTTAACTAAATTAAACTTCAAAAGTTTATTTTTTTACTATTATAAAAAAATGAATTGAATATAAAGAAGTACCGCTCATACACATCGTTTTCCTTAACTAATCATGTTATTAACTTTAATTGGAAGAATACTATTTTTAACAATAAAAGAATTGATTATTTTAAATGCTATATTTTTACCAAAGTTTTTGTCAAGTGAAAAGTAATTATTTTGATTTATTTATAGTCAAAAGTGTTTTATTTGTAAATTTGAAGTTAAAAAAAATTATAATAAAGTTAGAAAAAAAAAACTTTTCAAAAAATTTACGATGGATAAAGTTTGAACCTTGATGTTGAGTAACACCTATTATATTAAAGTATACCTAATTTATGGAAGAGCTTCTTATCCACACCCTAAAATGCGAACCTAACGTCCACACCCCACTTTCCCGATGAAATTTTCATGATCCGAACCGTCCAATGTGTTTAAAAGATATTTTTAAGGGTCCATGAGAAATCAGCAAAAAAAAATATCGAGAAGGGCTTGATCCAAGCAGTTTTTCATAATACAGTTTTTATGAAAAACTGTATATATACAGTTTTTATGAAAAATTGCTCTAATCAATTCCCTGTATTGTTTTTTAATGAATCATCGCGTTGGATCTTAAAAACACTTTTTAAACACATTGAGCGGTTCGGATCGTCGAAATTTGGTCCGGAACTATGAGGTCCGGACAAGGTCCGGATTTTAGTGGTGTGGATAGGAAGCTCTTCCCCTAATTTATAATACAAGAGGTGCAATTATTGTATATTTCCTAAAATTATCCCGACAGGGAAAACAATTATTTTGAACCTGCGACCTATTAGATTCATTGAGTTGCATCAAGCAACTGAAACAAGAGCTTCGCTTGCTCGATCAAAAGTTAAATTTTATTTGTTTTGTTGCCCCAACTCGAAGGATTGCCCAAGCCTGGGAGGTTGGTGAGTTTACCCTGGGCCGGCCCTGAACATGTGACGGAAGTGAAGCATCTAAAGTGATACCTCGACTTAAGCTTTGTGGGAGCTTGTGGTGTGAGTGTTAATCCTTGTTTGCTTCGAATAAAATCAATCATTTACCCCAGAAAAAAAGTGATACCCCAACTTTATATTTCTAGAAGACATCATCTCGAATAAACCTATATACTATAATAATTCGTTTCTAAGCATCATATTTCTACTTCTTGAAATCGTAAAAAAAAAAAAAAAAAAAAAAACTATTTTCCTTTTTTAATAACTTGGTATCCGACTAATCGGGAGGACTAATTGGATCAATCCACCATTCTTGCCAATGTTGGCATCTTATTAGATTACACAAGTTGGCAATTAGGGATGGCAACAGGTAGGGTATGGATCGGGGGACCCTATTCCATATCTGATACCCAATTGGAGGGTCTTTCGCCATCCCCGTCTCCATCCCCATTGGGGATATTAGATAAAGAACCAAACCCACCCCCCGATGGGGATCGGAGATTCCCCGAATATACCCATATCCAAAAATAAAGAATTAAAATAAATTAATATTTATATTCAAAAATATAATCTCAATTTATATTCTTTGAATATTAAGTAGTCAATGGTTGGTAGTAATTGATAAGATTTGCTAATTAAAGAGATAATTGTTTACGTATATAACTATACTCAAGATTTATATATAATTATACTCAAGGTTTATACGCATGTTCCTATTTATATGTATATGTATAATATAGTATATGTAGTACGTATAACTAGGTACGAGGAGGGTATGGGCCGGGTACGGATATTCGGGGGTGGGGATTACAAAATCATCCTCGCTCCATATCCGAGCGGGTTTTCTTCATATCCTACCATACCCGCTACTATTGGGGAAACTTTTGGGTGATCCCTGCCTCCATATGAGCGGGGCAGGGCGGGTATCCACTGGATATGAAGAAATTGTCATCCCTATTGGCAATCTAAAAAGAGAGAGAATGAAAAAGAAGAGAGAAAAGAATGAAAGTTTTTCTTTTTCTTTTTAAAGAGCGAGATAAGAATGAAGTCGGAGTGTTGAAGAACCTATAGTAACTCGAGAGTAACCATGCATGAAGCCAAGGGATCAATCACGAGCGAACGTAATATAACCTCAATCGGAATCAATCACCAAATCTTACTCAATAAATTCAATTTAGTTCCATTAAATTTTCCGTTATAAGCTACGGGAAATGCAACATTGTATAAAAAATATGTATGAACTTTTAAATAATATTTTTTTTATCGTTAATAAAAATATTTTATTAAGGGAAAGGGAAATCCAACCAAAGGTTGGAAGATACACCTGGGGGCAAAGCCCAAACACCTATAGGCCTAAAGTGCCGAGGTAAAATAATGAAAATAGAACATCCTAGAAAATTAAGCAAGCGACACACAGGGTTTCCCACCCCCCCCCCCCCCCCCCGGCCTCCTCTCTCCTTTTTTTTTTCTTTCGCAGGGGTGCCCATGGCTTGATGTGGAAGTGGCGGTGGCTTACGGCGGCGCTCTGGATTCACGGCTGTCGACCTCCAGACAGTTTGTGAGGTCGATCCGATCTGGCGGCTCCACGGCGGAAACATCTGGGGTTCGGCCACTCGCGAGATCGCGGCGGCATGGGTTAGTGGTATGGTTGGTTGCTGGAGGCGGGTGCTTCGAAGCCTTGGCTGTCTTTTTCTATCCCTTACTTATCTCTGTTTGTTCCTGCCATGCCTCAGGTACATCTGGCTTCCGTTGGTTTCTCTGTTGGGAGTTACCGGTTTTGGGCTTAACGGCTAGGTGGCTAGAGTCCTCCCTCTTTTTGCTTGGCGGCTTTGGTTCACTATCAGTCTCACTGTTGGGTGGTTTCGGTTTATTGCCTAATGGCTATATGTTTCGTCTTTGTCGTTGGTGTCTGGGTGGTGGTACGTTGCTGAGGGTGTGTGACGGGCGATAGCTTTTTAGTGGAGGTATTAGCAGTTAGGGTTTCATTTATTTGGTGTTTGGGTTGGGCCTTTTGTTTTAAGGCTTAATTGTATTATTTGGTATGGCATGTTTAGGTCTAGGCCTTTAGGTGTTGTGGGCTTGGCCCCTTGAGTATTTGGGCTTGATCCACAAGGTGTTTTAATTTCTTCAACCTCTGGTTGGAATCCCCCACCCTCTCCCCCCCATCTTGATGTACCCCTTGTCAAGATTTCATCAATAAATTTGTTACCGATCTAAAACAAAAAAAAAAAAAAAAATACCTAAAGGCCTAAAAAGTCTAGATCAGAAAATAAAAGCACATAAAACAAGAAACAAGCCCTAACAAAGTAGGCCAATCCGACCACAAGAAAACCCTAAACCTAGCCAACATCAATATGCAAAACATCCACCACCATCGCCCACCGTGCTCCTGACAGCCGATAACCACCACCACCGTCAGCAAGCCACCAAACCTCCACCGGTTAACCCGAGGATAGACGATACCGACGGCTAACAAACCCAAGCTCCCTCAGTTGAGTAAGAACCATGGGCACCCAACAGCGCCCTTAATGAGAGGCCACAACAATAACCACCACCACCGTAGCACCACCTTGCCATTAAGCGGAAGCCGAAAATCCAGCAGAAAACTAGCCGGAGATATATGAACTTGATGGATGGAACCGAGAAGCAATGGACAGAGACGATTGCGATAGACCCATATTAACGAGAGCCAAGGGTAAAAAAAAAAGTATATATATATATATATATATATATAGAGAGAGAGAGAGAGAAGGAACAAGAAACCATACTGATGTTGACCCGTCACGGTCCGAGAACTCCACCAACAACTGCCGAGGAACGGCCATTTCGGCCCCCATAAACAGTCCGGAGGAACCCATATGTCAAGATCCATAATCCTGGCAATGACCACCTGCTCCGCTGCCGCCATATCCATCTCGTAATATTATCGATCGGGTTTTTGAATAATAGGAAAGAGAAAAGATCAAAAGTCAGAAGATGGAGGGTGTAGAGATAGAGAGAGAGAGAGAGAAGAAGAGGTGCAGCAGGGCACCTCCCCTGCCCAAAAAAAGCCTGAATTGCTTGGTTGAGAAGAAAGACAAAGAGTAAAGAGCGGTCAGAGAGAGAGAGTAAAATAATATATTACCCGCAAGGAGTAAAAAAAGAAAGTAAAGGTTGCCTTGGCAATAATTTATGGGTGATTCTATTAGCAACCCACAATTTACTCCATGCAACCCACTTTCTCCATCCCATCAACAACTAAAATTCTCCAAACAAAATTTACTCCAACAACCCGCAAAATAAGCAAATGGTAGCTAGCTCATGCGGTAGAGCTCTTGGATGCCCCACACTGCATCCTAGGATCGAGTCTCATTCCCCCATCCCCCATGTACTAGATTAGGAATGACGGAAAAAAAAACCCACAAAATTCACCTAAACTTCCCATAATACCCGTCTTTCAAAAACCTAAAAATTACACTTCCTCCCATCCCTTTCTCCATCTTCTTCCTCCTCTCTCTCCCTCCTCCCTCCCACCAGTCAACCATCACCTCTATCCTTCCTCCCACCCATCGACCACCACCTCCCTCCTCCCTCCCACCGGTCGAGCACCACTTCTCTTCCTCCTCCTTCCCACTGGTCAAGCACCACCTCTCTCCCTGCTCTCAACCACCGCCGTCTTCTCTCTGCCTGTGTGGCTCTGCAAGTAGCAAACCGTGAAAATTGAATTTCAGCTCTGTATCTATTTCAGTGTGTAAATGTCGAAATACATCATATTTTTTGACAAGCTAAAGTCGTAAAAACATGAAGCATTTTGACATTAGCTTGTCGAAACGTATGTTGTGAAATTAAAAAATTTCCCAAGTATCTACTTCGGTGTCCAAATGTCAAAATAATGTATTAATTTCGACATTAATTTATCGAAAATATGAAATTTTTGAAATACCTACTTCGATATCAAAATGTCGAATATGTGCACATATTTCGATGTGTAAATGTCAAAAATATAGTCGTGTTTCAAGGTGTGAATGTCGAAATTTTGGGTAGTTTTTTTCCAGTCTAATTTTTAGTATTCAAATGGATTCCTTACATGTTCATGAGATTTAGGCTCCACGAAAGGTACAATGTCCATCACAGAGGATTGAAACGGGTGGCGGTGGTAGGTCAAAGGAGGTGGGGTGGCATGGGTGGCGTCCGGTTCGCGTGGGTGGCGTCCAGTTCAGCGTGGAGGGAAACGAGGAAGAAGAGGGGGTGTTGGGGTGTGCTGATTTTATTTTGGGGCAATTTTTGTCTTTAGCCAATAGTGTAATTTAGGGTATTGTGTGAAATTTTTAGTGGGTTGTATGAAGTAAATAATGAGTTACAAATAGAATCACCCTAATTCATACAATATATGCAAAAAAAAATTAAAGGTCATACCCCACGTATTTTTCATCCTCTAAGCAAAGAGCTTGCATTTACTTTACCTTCGCATGCCATTTTGTTCTTGCACATCATTCAGGGTGAGAATTTGATTTCAAAATTGGAATGAGAGAGAGAGAGAGAGAGAGAGAGCTTTGATCAAAATTGGAAACAGGCATGACAATTAGAAAAAAATCTGAATAACGTTTTAGTATATTTTTGCTATTTTTCCAAATATAATCTCCGCCATAGGATTTATCTATTGATAAATAGTTGAATTTATAATTTTGCAAACCATCATCTCAGTCGTAGGATTTATGGAAACAATTGTAGGCTGTTAAATTTATGTATAAATTTAAAAATTGAGTTGTTTTATTATATAGATATCTAGATTTCCTATTTAGCCTCCACAAAATATATTGGATTTTCTTTTTATTCTATTTTGTTCTGGGGTTCTCGTTGTTGTCGTCCCAAAGGAAATCGGAAACCATATAGTGCAAGCGCAATCCTAGCCATCCAAAAGTGCTTTTAACTATCCAAATTTGCTAAAATTATTGTACATGCAAGATACGTATCTTACATGTCGGATGCTACTTGAAATCTGAACCATTGATTATAGATATGAACAGCTTGGATGTGCACTACACCCTTGTAGTGTACCCCAATATGAGAGAAAATGAATTAATTTGATTTGGACATATCTATTATAGATCGATCGATAGAGTTGTTAGGAGAAGCGATATGCTTATGGTAGCTAGAGCAAGGTAAGGGTGTGGACGGTCGGGCGCCCACGCCTTTTTGTTTTGAAAATGGGGCAATTTAGGAGAAAAATAAAAGTTAGAGTCGCCACCCGGGGTTTAATTATTAGAAAACGTTTGGTACCCGAGAAACTGTTTTAAGAAAAATAATGACTCTTGTGCTGCTGAAAAAGGGTTTGATCTGCGAAAAATAGTTATTTGGGTTCGGGAGCCAGGTTACTAGCGGGGAAGGTTTTGTTTGAAAAAGCATCCCGCGCGCCCGGAAATTTCCGGTCTCTACTAAATATTTGTGGGATTTTTATGAAAAATTTTTATTGAAAACTCTATTCATGTAAACATTATATAAATGAACGAGGTTAATAACACGTTTAAAGAAATAAATAACAATAATTAAATCGCGTAATATTCAAATAAACGATTAAATGAAATAAATAACCAAATGCAGGGACGTAACGATAAGAACGAACAATCAAAGGGGGAAACTGTAATAAAACCTCACTGGTTTATGGGATTTCTGAGTGAATGAAAGTGAAGTATATGTGGGTATAGCAATAACACTTCAATGGAGGTTTTACTGAGTTTCTTTTGGTCGGTCCGTACGTGTAGCTAGCTCTTTTTAAATTGTTTGGACGAGCTCGGTTTTATAGACGTTGAGATTGGACGATTCCACAAGTTGACCTTGATTCTCACGGTGAAAAGTCGAGCTACGGGTAGGGAGGTTTCGTACAACGCAACCGAAATTCGATTTGTAGAGCATCTCCAGGATTCGCGTGATAAGACAACCATGCCATACGGTGCTCATAGCTATGCCGTACGGTTTGATTATGTATACCGTACGGTGCAAGTGGAAATTTCTGGGTATCTTGTGCCGTGCGACAAGAGGAACTACACCGTACGACTCAATTTGGCTTGGTACTGGACCTTTTGGTTCTTTCTTGGTTTTTATGGTTCATTTGACTCGAGGTATCGTTCCAAGGTATATTTCGTGCGTTCTTTTCATCATTGGGGATGCACGGGTATCAAAATTAGGGTGTCTACAAAGGAATACACAAAACTGACTCTAACTGTAGTAGTTGGATGGATTTAAGTATTTTGAATATCGTAGAACACACAAAGCTTTGTAGGTGATCAACTTAATTGATTAGGACTTAAAAGGGTGAGTTTCAATTGGTTTAGATGATCTAACCATGGATAAGGCGACCATAAGCCGAACAGCATGTCTCAATCTAGGGTTGGTCGGAGATAGCCATCTCCTTTCAGAAAAAGATGGCAATGCCCTAGTCGATATTATTAACGTTTAATGATCCTGTGTTCAGGTTTTTGCCAAAATCCTTAAGAGTGATCTGTGATCATTTGTCTTGACGAAAGGTTGAAAGTACGTAAATATGGATCAAAGTTGGAAAAAAAGCTCCAATGAAATGACACTAGAGAGCTTTTTGAAACCTTTTGTCTTCAATATATTTTTTCTTGGTTTTGGTAATAATTTTTTACTTTTTAAGTATTTCTATTCGAGACAAGTTGTTAATCCATCAAATTAAGAATAATGAACACAAATACCGAAAAAATAATCTAGGCCAAAATTAATGCCCAGGAGTGGTGTCTAATTTTTCCCCACTTGGCATGTGGGAGTCTTCAATGTAATCTAAAAGCTGGAAAAATCTTCCATCAAAAACAAAAAGATCAAAATATCTTGCAGCACTGAACATGACAACAAAACTTCGCAAATTCAGACATTAGCTTAACAACAAAACTCTCCGTTGGTTGGACTTCAAATTAGGGTAGGCCTCCCCAACCACACGCTCATTATCATCAAGGATGGAATATAGTCCTCCTCCTCCGTGTTGATTTGCGGAAAATTTTTATTGTCTATCAAAAATTTTGATGAATAAAAAAGCACCACTCAAATACATAATCATGTAAAGGCAAAATTTCTAGTCAGGGATCCCTGACTTTTGTTAAAGTCAGAACTTCACCTTTCCCGATTGAATTTTGATGATCCAAACCATCCAATGTGTTTAGAATGTGTTTGTAAGGGTGCCTGCGAGGAATCATAAAAAAAAATAACTGGAAAGGGCTTCATCAGAGCAGATTTTCATAAAATATATATCCTACGGTTTGCTTGAAAAACTGCTCGAATAGCCCTTCCCGATCAAATTTTTTTATGATTCCTCACAAGCCCTTTAAAAACATGTTTTAAGCGCGTTGAATGACTCGGATCATCAAAATTCAATCGGGAAATGTGAGAATGAAAGGGATCTCAGACTTTAAACAAAGTCAGGGATCACTGACTAGAAATGGAACCATCTTGTAAATACCTTGCGTTCTGAACTTTGTTCTTCGTATCTTCACTAAGCAATCCAAACGTCTCGCCTCTTCACTGATTTACCCTTGCAACTCTTTTCTCTCTAATGTGTTTTACTTTTGGGAAACACTCAATTCTGATGGCCAATCTTTTGTATCAACGTCTAATAAATAGACTCACGTACATACAGTTTGCAATTAGGTGGGATCCTTAGGGATCTCTATCTTTCCGTTGGGGGAAACAAATAAAACTTGTATCTACATGATAACACTTATCGTATGTATTCGTTTATTTATGTATACAGGATAACACTTATCCTATGTATTCTTTAACTCCCTCCGTCCCGAAATGTTTCTCCTACTTTTAAATTTCAACATTTTATGTACAATACACAATGGTACCCAAAATTTGTAATTTTTCAAGTTTGCCCTTCATTATCTGACTCTAATAAAATAAGAGTTAATCAAGTTTTGAATTTAAATTGTTATCCGGAAAGCAAAAAGTCTTGGCACCAATGTAATCTGAGAACTTCTTCAGAATTTTAGAGCACACTTTAAACATTAAAATTTTTAATTATTCTTCTTTTGGTCTTATTGTTTTGATTGTTAAAAGCATCTCAAAGGTAGAGATGAAATTTTACCAACTTCCTTTGTTGAAATTTTAAATTGACCCTACATTTTGGGACAGCCAAAAAAGGAAAGTAGGACAAACTTTTTAGGACGGATGGAGTAATTATCACTTAAAGAGAGAATTATATAGCTTCCACCAATCACAATAATGTCTATTAACGCATTGCAATTAAACCCCTGAAAATAGAGAATTCTTGCGGTCCTTTCCTACAATTGTCTACTAATTTCCTTCCACCAACTTTTATTCCCATAAGCTAATAGGCATGGATAAATTAACACCATCAAAACTCTAGCTCATGTAACGACATTCTTAATTTTCACTTTCTGCTTGGACCAAAAAGTAATTCTTTTTGTAGTATAATATCTATTCATATAAATTAGCAAAAATATTTTACTAAAAGCCGCCTGCCTGTTTTCTTTTTGGTCCGGCATTAATATGAAGATTGCTTGGATATAGTTTCTCACTTTGAGAATGGTGGAGTCTATGTTAAGCACTAATATAAATTAACTATCACCCACATAACCCAACATGTCCATATATAGCCTTTAATTCAGCATCACCGACTAACAATGTCAAAGTTAAATGAATAAACAATTAATTTATACTAGCCTCTCAGGTCAAAGAAAAATAAGTGAATTGTAATAGAACTACCTTTTCTAATCTGACAGTGTTTATTCTATAGATGTTCTTAAACTGATTCTTTCAATTTATGTATTTGCTACATATCATCCACTTGTTTGTCTAAGGTCACTACCTCAATGATGGAATAAATCATTCTATCATATAGAAACAAAACAAGTGTAGGCCATAATACGTGTGACGCTCAATCAACACCCATAGTCTAGAATATTATTGGGTCTACAAGGCACTGAAAAAATATAACTCCCAACCTTTGGTTCATTGACCATTAACATGTTCTTTCTACAATGTTACCCAAGGGGTTTATGTTCACATCATATGTGACATTAAATAATAGTACACAAGAATGCAAAATAATATGTCAAATAATTTATTAAAACAAATAAATAATTAATTTTTTGAGCATAATTCTAACACTCCGTCCCCAAAAAAGAGCGTAGTATTTCATTTTGGGTTATCCCTTAATAAGTATTTATTTAAAAAGTTAATGGGTAAAAGTTTGTACAATTATTATTTTTTCATTTTGAAAAATTTATGGGTAAAAAGGGAGGATAATTTTGAAAATTGGAGGTAAAACTTGAGAAAAAATTGTTGCAAAATGTAAAATAATGATGTCTATTTAATAAATTAGAATTACGAAGTCACACATTTAAAAAGTTACGCCTTTCCTCCATTCTCCTGGCAGCCGAACAAGCCTGGCCTGCCATAGATTCCTCTTCCTTTAACTAGTGTACATTATCCTTTTCTTTGAAAATTCTCACCAATTATAGCTGTGGCCAAGGGTTTCAAGAGAGGAGCTAAACGAATTTGCATTGTTGTATGCAATCATTGCATTGGCGCATGTTTTAGAGTCGCATTATCCCGTTTTGAATAGCAACATTTTATAAACACACTTAGGGAGTGTTTTTTTTTTTTTTTTGATCGGCAAAAGGAAATTTATTAATCTTTGAAAACGGATTACAAAGATTAAAAGGACCCTAAGGCAAAAAGGCATCACAACAGAGGGCGAGCATCCCAACTAGGTTGGCACCCTCGCACACCGACAATCATCTGCCCCTTAGGATCCAAGGGAAACTAACAACAAAGATGCAAGGTTAGCAAGATGCCAACCGAATACAAGACACTACAATACAAAACATCTCCATAAATAAAAGCACTCAGAGAATTAAGAGACACCGAGCATCAATCTTGACATTCACTTCAGCAAGCGTGACCACCAAAAGAATATTGTAGTAGCAGACCCCAAACCAAAACCAGCCCCAAAACTCATAATGAAATGAGTCAAAAGTCCTTTAATTTAGATAGCTTCAAACTTCTAATTCCCGGGAGACATCTCTTGAAATCCTCCACAGAATATGTCTTTAAATCAAAGCAAGTTTTTGTCCATATTGCTGTCAATGATTTGCAATTATCCGCCAGCTCTAATTCTCCAAGAACCTTGTTTCTGAAAATTATGTTGTTCCTTTCTAACCATAAAGACCAAAGCACTGCATAAAAGCTTAAATCCAAGCAGGTTTTTTCAACACTCTTAAAATGGAAGGACTCCCACCAACACTTAGGGAGTGTTTGCATGCCTATTTTTCACATTCTCATTTTTTGGATTTTTACCGTTTGGGTATTTGACAACCATCACCAATAATTCATTCTACCAAAATGAGTTATGGTCTCTGGTTGATAGAGAACAAAAACCAAAAAGAGGTGTAGAGAAGCTTTTCACATTCTCTTTTCTCTGCATTCTCCTTTTTAGTTCTATTTTACCTGTTTTCATTAATAAAAAGACCTATAAAATATATTATACACATATCTCTCAAATACTACTCCCGTTGCAAAATGCATTTTGCACATTTCTCTCAAACACTCCTACCAAATTCAAAATACATTCTAACCATAATCCAAAAAGCCAAAAAGTTGAAAATGAAAAGCAGAAAATGAGACTGTCAAACATCCCCTTATACGAACACATTTGCTATCATTGAACTGATGCATGTTTTGGAGCTGCATTATTCTATTTTGAATAGCAACTTTTATAAACACACACCAACACAAACAGTTTTACAAATACACTCACACCCTCAATATGTGCGGGACCCTCAAATGAATGTGAGTGTGTGTATTGTGAATCACATTCATTTGAGGGGCTCATGCACATAGGGGTGTAGTCCTGATATAAATGTGACTGTGTAAGTGTAAAAATGTATGTGTAAGTGTGTGTGATTGTAAGAGAGTTGTTTTGAATACTCCATATTCGGATTGTGAGTGTTAGGGAGATGAATTCATATGGCTCGAATACAAATCTAACTTTAAACTCCATTTTGATCGGTAGTCCATATTTGGATTGTGAATGTTAGGTAGGTGCTTTTTGAATCAATACAAAGAATGAGGATGGCGGTCATCATATGGCTTGGTCAAGCAATCACATGATGAGATATCTCAGGTCTATTCGATCATAGCTTTTAGGGATGGCAATTCTAAGGATGGTGGTCGTCATGTGACTAATCCAAGCAAGCGCAATGCTTGTCAACAAAAAAATCAAAGCTCATGGATCTTGACAATGTGCAGAATTTTGAAGCCTTCAAAAAATATGCAAAGCCCAAGCGCAACGATCGCATACCATTGAGGATGGTTGCAACAATCATCATGCGCAACGATCGCATAGCATTCTTTATTTGCTCATATTTCTCTAATGTTTTTTTTTTCACGTTCTAGAGTGGTTTTTGTTAGAACATGTGTGAAGAATAAGTCCCACATTGGAAAAATATAAAGATGGCTGGACCTTAATATATTATTGGATGACTCACCACTTACAAGGCTTAGCCTTTTAAGTGGATATGGGTCATTCAATGTATATTGGGCCCAACGAATGTGATGGGACTCCGTGGATACTCCCCAGAAATTTGGGTCTTGTGCACGTCGGCGCAGCTGAAAGTAATGGCGGGATTGATGCAATGTTCAAACTACCAACAGTTTTAATCCACTAAGTTTAGACACCCTAAATTGGCTCGATAGATATTTTAAGTACCGCTGCAAGCAGGCTCCCGCGAATGCCTTGGGTGGACTCACGTGGATCTTAGAACCTTTGTGAAGACTTGTTAGCCAAAACCAAGACCTTTCAAAACCCAGCCAAAATATCAGCCGGTACATTCATTAACTGGCTAGTAAATCCTTTTACTCAGCCGCCAAAAATCAGTCTCCTATCACAAACCAAAAACCCTCCAGACAAATGCATCAACAAGCCGGTACATCCTTTGACTGGCCGGCAAATCCACTTCTTCTAGAAGCTTTGCAGCCAAAGCCCGATAAGAAATCTAACTCTTCTTTATCGATCGGATTACTCCGTTTAACGTTGCAAGCAAGTTCGGGACTCTTTTAGATAGAGATTAAACCTCTCCCAATTCGAGCTTTAATCGAATCTGGACACTCCCTCTTCAAGCCCTATAAATAGGCAGCTTTGCTTCTCGAAATTGACACACAATTCAATAGTCTCACACTCTGAAATTCTGTGCAAATACTCTCCAAATCCCGAGCTTCAAAAGCCCTAACATCCCGGTGAGCAAAAACACCCGAGTGCAAAACCCCTAAATCCGAACTTAGGATTTAGGGTTCCGTGAGATCAACACCGAAGCAGGCAAACCCGAGCTAATGAACCTCTGAGGGAGTAAGTTACGAAGGTCACAACACCTTCTGATCAGTTTAATCTTGTATCTTTGTCAATCTGTAGCTTAATTTTGTGTATTTAGTTCTTTGTTTAATTAAAGATGAACATTGTTGTTTGTACAATGTGGAGAGGGTAACGGAGAATGGATCGAATGGTCGTGAGATTTCGATAGACAAGTCATCAAACTATGTTAGCTGTAGTTGTAAGATATTTGAATGTGACGGAATATCATGTCGGCACATGTTGGCATACTTCAATAGAAAGAACTACTACCTAATGAGTACATCTTGCGGAAGTGGACTAGATCAACAAAAGCTAGCAGAGTTTGAGATGACTTGGGTGGGGCGTGAAAGAAATATGTGATACTTCTTTGTTAGTGAAGTGAAATAGGCTCTTCCAACTTGCTTCTAATGTAATTGATGACGATGTATCAATTGAAGATGGAACTGATATTTTGGAAGAAGCTTTGTTATCAGCTCAAAAGAAGGTTGCGGTGATGAAGGGTTCTCGGGAAGATGGCGAATGGAGTACTATCCAAATGCCTATTCCTCTGGAAGCCAACATAGTTTTAAAGAACCACTTGAGGTGAGGGCAAAGGGTTGTGGTAAACGACTGAAGGGAGGGAGAGAGAAGGGGGTCAAGAAGGCTAGGCATTGTAATGGTTGTGGGTTAACGGGGCAGTCACATGACAAAAGGAACTGTCTGAAACTTGTCAACATGTAAGTGTATGCATCTAAATATGTTCACTTATAACTTAAATTTACTTGTTTAAATTTTGATTGTTGTCTTTTTGTCTTAGCTCTTCGCAAGATGTTAGGTTGGATGACGAGGACGATGACAACGACGACATGGACAATGACTCAAATTGTGGGTGTTTGTAATAAAAAGAGATTGCATTTGTTGTTTACAAATAGTTACATCTCCATCTCCACACGTCGTCATCTTCTCACGAGCCGTTTTCCCATCCTTGATGTAGTTCTGTTTTGTTGTTTCTAAGATATTTTGGAATGCTTCTAATCATGGCTTTACTGGTTGTTTACTTTGATGTAGTTCTGTTTTGTTGTTTCTAAGATATCCGTACTCCCAGATTATAGCTACGGATGTTGTGCTGGATATTTCTTACCAAGAATCTCATTTCACTGTTTAACTTTTTGACTTTTTGGTTGGAAGGTTTTGCAAGTCTGTGATAAGAAGATTCTGCTGCTGCTACTGGATGCTCTCTCTTTCTACTAGGGATGTCTGAAGATGATCAAGTTGAAGCAAATCCTGTTATTTTATTATCAGTGGTTGTACCTACTATGATATTCAGTGGAATTTTGTATCTGAATTTTGTACCTAATATAATTCTACATTCTGTTTGGAGGCCTTGCTGTTATGGCAGAAAGCTAAGTTAGCTTTTTCGTTAGACCTGAGATAAGGATTCAGGGTATTGTAGTGTACATTATGAGAAGGATATTATGTGAAAATTTTGAAATACGGAAATGGAATCTCTTGATCAGTTTCTTTGTGCACTGTTGCTTCATTTTTTTGTTCTGCTGATTCTATAGGAGCATAAAATGTAAGAAGTGCTACTAAGCACTTCATTGTGTCTGTGTTCGTGTCCCCATGTTAGTTGTGCATGGAACTTATTAAGTGTAGGATCTGCTATAATCAATCATTTGAATATTGAAAATGGAATTTGGGCGACATATCCCCTGGTTTTGGTTCTAGCCCGATGTCAAGAGTCTCAACAAACAACCACAACAACAATATATCTGGATGTTTTGAACATCACCAGTGAACAAATTCCCACTTAAGCTCAATGAAGTGCACAAACTGAGTTTTTTTAATCTGTTCCGGTAAGGGTTCCAGATGCATACTTGATTCCCACTTCACCAGTGCATACTTGATTCTGGAACACTTGATTCCCAAATTAGTCTTGTCAAACAAATGCCACATGCATATTTAAATCAGAACCCAAATGCCACATGCTCAATAGCATTCTTCCCCTTAACACATCAGAAGTGATTAACCAGTATCAATTGCAAGGAAATTGCTTTCCACAGAAATCTGAACATGGAAAATAAAAATGGAACACTAACTGGAACTTAGGGTGTTTGGGAGCCCCTTTTCTACTTATCATTTTCACATTTTTGGGTTTTGGATGTTTGGGAGACTTAGGCCAAAATGACTTCTAAGAAAATGAGTTTTCCATTTTAGACGTTAGAGAGGAAAAGTGAAAAAGAGGTGTGGAGGAACTTTTTGACTTCTCATTTTTTTACTTTTCCCATTTTCATTAACAAAAGACCCACAAAATATATTATGTACATATCTCCCAAATACTACTCCTGTTGCAAAATACATTTTGCACATTCCTCTCAAACACTCCTACCAAATTCAAAATTCATTCTGACCATAATCCAAAAAGTCAAAAAATTGAAAATGAAAAGTTGAAAATGAGGCTCTCAAACACCTCATGGCAGGGTACAACACCATCACCATTGTGCATAACAAAAAATAATAATATGTGCACCCACTGGCACAACAGATTGCATAGATTAAACATAACAACATTTCTTTATGCGCGAGCCGCGTTTCTGTATCCTGCTCAATTTCACCTCTGACCTCAACAACATTTCTTTCAAAATATCCTCTCAAAGCAGCGTTGGCCTCCTCCCAGGATGCAAATTTCTCATGTATAGCACCAGAAAAACCATCTACCTGTTGGCTACAAGCTGGCCAACTTTGATATATGCCAGGTACCCTCCCCTTAAACACAACATAGCCGAACTTCTTTCCTCTCATTCCTAAAAGGAAAATATTAGCGAAATTGATCATTTGTCACCGATATTCAACCAAAGTGAGAAAACATGGACACGAAAGCCCTCAAATCATCAAAATGAACAAAGCAAATAGGGCACAAGAAGCTAAAAGTTATAGTCAAATCATGCTCAGTCCATCAAATTGTAATTGTTGGACAAATATATCGCCATTAAGTCACATAAATTGACTGTAATCCATAGATACTGGCTATTTGTGACAGAGGATTGAACTGGGTTTGTAATTTTTGTTGTAGAAATACACATTCAAATTTACTTGGAAAATCTGATGTATCTGGCTGGGGAGCTTTCTTGAAGGTAATACTTCTGCAATATTTGATGCAGTACTTCTGCCTTGCTCTCTCTTCTTTTAGATTTTCACCTTGAGGCTACTCTCCAGAATATGGTTTTTTTTTTTTTTTTTTTTTTTTGGGGGGGGGGGGGCATGGTCTCTCTAGAATAGTGTTGGCAAACACGAATACCTTGGTGAGTACACCGGTGAATTGATCTCACGTCAAGAAGCAGACAAACGTGGGAAGATCTATGACCGTGAAGCATGATATACGACATGCTCTTCTCGTTTATTCAAAGTTCAAACTTCATAGGAAGATTTTCTTTAGTCATGAGACAGTCAACTCAAACACTAAAACCATGTTTCTAGATTTTTATAAACTACTCCATTTTTGTACGTGTAGGGAAGGTCAGCAATTTTGCTACATGACGACCCGACTCGGGTTTGACCTACCAATATCATGATGACGAGTGTCATCCGTCACCGCGTGACACGTGGTACCTGCACACAGTATCAACCGCCATGGACCACTAGCGCGGGTTATCCCATGCGATAGCACCCAGTCACGCGCTATCAGAGCCCGACTAGGGAAAACATCTCTCCGTGACCATGGGCCATCCGTACAAGGAGAAAAGCCCATGGGTCTCAGGACTGGCGCGGCCCATATGAATGAGCAAGAACGCAAAGGGCCAGCCCATGTATAGCCCAAGTAATCATACTTGCTCCGGTCTGAAGGCAGGACCTGAGGGGCCCACTGAGGCTTGGCTGCGGTATAGGCACGACCGAACAGGTCATGACCTTGCCCACACGGGAATAAAGGGAGATCTTGCGGTTTGGTGGCTATAAAAGAACAAGAGGTTCTCTGCGCGAGGGGTGGAGTAGTGCGCCCAAGCAAACCGCGCGGGTCAGCTGCACGGTGGGTGACGTCACCCGCGCAGTCAGGATGTACGGAAGGGACACGTGCTCTCACATTATAGGACAACAACTTGGAGCCAGATCATTGGCTCAGGTTGCCTATAAATATGAGACATTCCCTCACATTCCCGGTGTGGATTCTAGAGAGAGAAGGTGGATAATCACTGATCCTTGGAAGGAGAACATTCTTCCCAGTGAGAGCATTCCATTCTCTGGACCATTTTGGGGCTGCCATAGATCAGTCTAAGTGCTATCTTCTGCCTTAGTCTCTTCTGTACACTCCTGCTCTGTTCTTCACCCTTCCCCTTGATCACTCTCTTCTCTTTATTATTGTTGGCCGTTAATCATCTCTTACCTCTCCAACTCATCTAACACAGAACCTATCCTACAACAGGCGACTCTGCTGAGGAGGTGGTTTGGTTAATGGTAAACACGAGGAGTGGTCTTCAAACCTTAGGAATGGCAGCTCGCAATCCAACCAACATCGACGATCTAGTTCATAACGGACCACCTTTCGTGGAGGATGCTACTTCCAGTCAAGCTGGAAACAACGACGGTGGTGGTGGTAACCGTGGTGACCCTCCTGTGAACCTGTTCCAGACCGTGCAAACTGGCATGGCTCAGATGTAAGCCACCCAGATGCAGCTTCTAGCAGCTATTGCAGGTCTCACGGAGGTTATCATAGCAGCCCTGCCAGGGGCATTACCAGCACAGGCGGCTCAGCAGATCCATGCTGGGGTTGGACCAAATGTACCAGTAGAACCTAGGGCCGAGCAGGCCCAAGGAGCTCAGGGTGCAGGTCCTGCTGGTGGTGGCCCACAAACCCTAAACCTGGTAAACAACCAAGCCCACGTTGTTCCAGCAGCTCAGGCCACTGGAACAGGTTCAGTTCACCAACAGGGAGTCAACGGCAATAATGGTTTACACCAAGCTGTTACCATGGCGGATGTTCAAGCCCTTTTCCAAAAAGAGAAAACCAGGGCAACTCTGCCCTCCCTACCCAACCCTGATATCCAACCACCCTACCCTATGTCCGTCCTTCAGATGCCATACCCCGAAGGGTATATTCCGCCGAAATTTGTCAAGTTTGACGGCAAAGGGGGCAACGCACAGGAGCATGTCGTCCGGTACACCGAAACCTTAGGGGCTTACTCAGGAGACTACACCGAAACTGTGGTACATCAATCTTACACCTTACTCCATCACCACGTGGGAAGAAATGGTGAACCATTTCTACACCAAGTTCTTTCAAACGCGCGAACGAGTAACAAGCTTGTCGCTGGTTAAGGACGTGCAAGGCCACAGCGAAGACATAGTTGACTACATTAAGCGATTCCAAGATCGCGCAGTGGATTGCCTCGAACCCGTCGACGAGGAGCACTTGGTGGAAATCTGTACAGGCGGCCTCGAGCTTGAGTTTCAGCCCTATCTCATCAACGTTAAAATCCAAACCTTCTCCGCGCTTTTAGAGGCCGCGTACAAGTTACGGTATACTGTTGTGCGCGCCTCGCGAGGCACCCAGGGGGGATGGAAGGGAAGAGGCCTCAGTCTGTTGTCTCAGTTGCAACTTCCACTCCACCCTCGCGCAAGTCGTAGGGGGGAAGAGGCAACAAAAATGGAAACGGAGCATGGAAGAAGCAGAAAACGTTCAAGGATGCCCCCGCAGCCCCAGAATACCCCTGTAGCCTTGATGAAGTCAGAGAACTAGTGAAGGAATGGATAGCAGACGGAGAATTGATACTGCCA
>JAXBDA010005963.1:0-22366 GCA_036023075.1 Gaultheria prostrata | reverse complement strand
GCGGTCATCATTATCCATAAAAACCTCTGAACGGTCTGTCACCTTCTCCATTGAATCTGCTACTACCTCCATTAACTCTTCCACACCATTACAGTCGATATCAGGAGGCTCTTCCAC
Source organism: Gaultheria prostrata (assembly GCA_036023075.1). Lineage (NCBI taxonomy): Eukaryota > Viridiplantae > Streptophyta > Magnoliopsida > Ericales > Ericaceae > Gaultheria > Gaultheria prostrata. The sequence goes on along the minus strand of JAXBDA010005963.1, from coordinate 22,249 downwards.
TACTTCAATATTCTCAGCCAACTTGTGAAAGTTGCTCACAACTTCATAATCTATCCGGCTATGAAAGGATTGGGCAGTTGACTCCATCACCAACGAGTCTAGACCCACCAAAGAGTCTAAACCATGAAGAGAATTTGAGATAACCTCATTAATTCCCTCATAAGACTCCACAGCTAATGCACGACTATCAAGATCCTTTCGATGGCTTGAATCCACAACAGGAAAGAAGGCTTGAAACTGCTCTCCAGCCCCCAAAAAGCCAACAGAATCCTCCACAAGAGAATCCAGCCCATGAGTGGAGATGTTGACATCCTCCTCCAACGCCTTCTTGATCTGAGGTTGAACTGCCACCTTTCCATCTTCCACAAACTCAGCAACAAATGTCTCTTCTATGCCTTCAGAACCCTTTTCCAAAGAATGAGCCTTTTTTGGGACCTTTGGAACCTGAGAAAGCTTGTCTTCATTTGCACTCACAAAGTCCATCCCCAACATTTTAGCATTTTCGGAAAGAAAATTGCTTGAAACCACCTTTCTGAAAGAATCTTCCTCTTCAATTCTGACTAGGTATCTAATCCCATCCACAACTACCTCAACGACCCCTTCTATCCTATGGGTATGCTCAGTAGCAATCAAAATTCTTCCCTTTTCGTATGAACCTCCTTGCAGAGTGTTTTTGTCCACTTCAAGAAAGTCTCCCCAGATACTGCCAATCTCTTTGAAAGTTTGCGAAGACCATGCACTAAGAGGCATCCCCAAGCAGGAGATCCAAACAAATCTCTCCTCACTGGCTTGCTCGCCGATCCAAACAAGCCATTCATGCTGCATACTGGCCATGGTTCAAATAATGATCTCGGTCGCAAGAACGGTATCTGTTGCAATGTTGCGGGTCCAGTATGTAACAGCCATAGCGCAACGGTATCGTTAACCGGAGACATTTATTTTTCATAAAACTACCGATATTGTAACAACCATATTTTGCCAGTAATGGACCGTATTTTGTCTGTAACGGTCCATTACCGCCACCTACATAACAGCCAATACCATTACATAACATCGTTACATAAGCAATTTTTCTTCACACCGCAATATCAGCCATAACGGGACTCGGTACCTACCGATACCATTACGTATCACTGATTAGAGGACACCTCAAACCATGTGAACAAAGCATGATACTGGATTTTATTAGGACACCAATTTTTCTCATCGTGGTGATTAGAGGACGCCTCAAACCATGATACTGAACTTTAATAGAGAGAACAGATTTTTGGTAGCCAGACGATTTCTTCACTACATAATGTAATCATAACATGAATTTTCCCTCGTCCTGGAGTAGAAACCTTATATTGCCCTCATCATAACATACAGCCTTTCAGGGAAAAAAAAGTTTTCCGCAGAAAGTTGGTTTTGATATCATGATCCATCGAGCCCATATACCTTCACTGTGTCCAAACATATTTTCCCTAGTTAAAGATGTTGATTCCATAATACATAGCATTTTCTGAAACCACACTTTTCCCGTCGATAATGTTAGCTCTTGGAATTTCAACTTTAGGAGACAAAACAACTTCACTCAAATTCAAATTGAAGGGCATTGATTTGTAACACTGCCCCTTTATTCTCACTTGAATACTCCCATAGCCATACTTAATCAATAAAAAAATCATAATATTGCTCAAAAAAGAAATCAAATAACTTATTTGGTTGACAATATTTTCACCTTAAGTTTTTGGAAATCTTCTGAAAAAGACCCCATCTTTTGAGAAAGCATTATAAAGATGCTTCAATAACTGACAAAAATTTCCGATAAACAGTGAATGTGATATGAAACTGTATATTTAGTTATTTCTGATGAAGTGCTCTACAAAACAGATTTTGGAAACTGCATTCTAACGGAGCTTATTAGCCATGTTTCATGCTTCAGAATCTGTTGTCTTGGTTTTAGGCCTAGACTCTAGAGTTATGTATTAATTCCCGTTCCTAGAAACATACTAATTAACCACAATGATAGCAGTGAGAACAGCAGCAGTTGTAGCACTATTAGTACCGATGGAAATTAATAATTCCTTTTAGGCTTTTAGCCCTAAAGTGATTTAGTGGCTCCTAGGTAATTTTTATTTTCCATTCTGGTTCAAGCCAGCAACATTCCAGAGAGAGTACGTATCGTGGGCCTGGACGGGCAACATGAAGATGATGCAAAAATTTCATAAATGATGATCAAGACATGCAGGGAACAGAACACGTTCAGCATTATTATACGTACATGTGAATGTTATACGAAGGTCGCAAGAAAAAAGCGACATACAATTATTTAAAAGTATAAAACGATACATTCCAAAGTACGTCAAGTTATCAATCCCAAAGTAATTGCATTGTACTCACTCCGAGCAAAATTGATGGTCCATCTTTCAATTTCGGGTGCCCCAAATTGTTAGTCCAATTTGAAAACTCTGAAGAATGAAGGTTTTCAGTTCTCCGAAAACTATTAAATGGCAGTGGCTATGATTGTATACAAACGTAAGAAATATAAGGCCATTGCTGGAAATTAATACCGTCCAAATTTGAGTGCGGATGCAATTATTAGGCTTAACTTCAGTTTTATCCCCTAAACTTTTGTCCTTTTGTTTACTTTGTCCCCCAACTACTAATTACATCTACTTCATCCTTCGTGTATTGGATTTCAAGTTTTCAACTCCCTATGGTCCAATTATAAATGGCCATCCAAATCAATAACAGGAGATTGGATGTCTAGGTGGGCACAAAGGACATTTCCTGATCAGTACAACATAAATCAAAATCTAAAGACTCTCTTATCTTTATTCTGTGCAGCTTATCCTATCACCAAACACCCCTCTACTCTCCACCACCTCCGCCTATCCTCCCCCTCTCCCCTCCCTCAACACAACTACCCTAGTGAGTCTCTTACCACCCTCTCCAACCATGGTCTTAAAAAATAAAAAATAAAAACCTAAACCCATGAAACGGATATGACCTGAATGTGAAAGCAATTTCAGTTTCGATAGCGATTATAAATCTTGGATCAATCTAAAATTGGAACCCAGAAATAATTGATTTGAGACGGTGAATTTACATACAAGATACTCCCTCCGTCCCTTTATAGTGTGTACATTTCCATTTTGGGCTGTCCCTTAATAAGTGTGTTTTGAAAAGTTAGTGGGTACATTTCCTATTTTGCCCTTAAAAGTGGATTCCTTTTTAAAAAGTTAGTGGGTATTATTATATTAATAAGGGTAAGTAATGGAAAGTAGATGTAAAAGTTGTAAAAGTTGATGTGAAAGAAATATAGTTGGAATTCCCAGGTAATACACTTAAAAAGGGACGGAGGGAGTAGTAGCGACCGTCTACATGAAATACATGCACAATCTTAACTTAAGTATCTGCACCTTTGAAGATGAAATGAAGAGTAGTGAGAGAAGAAAAGAAAGAAAATATGCAACTTTTTCCAGATGGTGGTGCAAACTGAGATTAGGAATTTGGGATGATGGTGGATGATGACTTTACATGGAGGTGAGGCCTAGTGACGGGAAGAATGATATGTAAGGGATGTAAGGAATGGAGAGGAGAAAGGGGAGGGAATATGGTTGCAAGAAATATACTCTAAACCAAAGTAAATAAAAAGTAAGCATTTGATTATAAGGTTTAAGTTGTTTAAGTAGCTCAAGAAGATAAGAATCATTTTTCCAGCAGGCTATGCAATTGTCACTGTATACAGTATTGGCCCTTCATAATTGGACCACATGAAGTTCAAATCCTTTAAATGAAAGATCCAGTGGATGCAACAAATTGTTGAGGGATGAAGTAACCAAGTAGAGTGAAATTAACCCAAAAATATTGTTTGGTTCCTTAAAAAGTTAGAATTCCTATAAGATCAAGAATACGGGACAGAAGGAGTGACATATTGATAAAAACAGACTAATAGACTAATGCATTACATACATCCATGCGTTGTAGATGCTACACATAACATAACACAAATTTCCTAAAAATAAAAAGTTTAAAGGACGGAGGTTAATACTTATAGTGTTATCTTGTTTTGATTTTAACCCCATATCCCTTTTTTTTTCTTTTCATATTTATAATGTGTCTCAATTGGATCCAAGTGATAGATATGGGTCTCTAGACTCTCCAGAATGTTTGAAGCGTATTAGGCTCTATTAAAAAACAAAGGGAAGATCTATCAAATACCTTTCTAAGGTCGACTTTAGGCTAGAACGTCGGAGTCCTACGTGTGTCCGAACAAAAACATGCCGCCTCGTTAATAGTGCTCGTGCTTCCGAGGAGAGGACATTTATGGCCTTATCCATGGCGCTTTTGCCTTGCTATCTATTTCTGGAGAACGAAAAATTGATCAGATGGGGACAAGTACTTTACTTGTTTTTACTAAACTTCTAGCAATTACCATGTACGTTGAAAGATAATACTCCTCCTGCCCCGAATCGTTTGGTCTATGTTGCGATGTCCCAAATTGGTAGTCTTCTTTAAAACGTCAAGTATGGAATGATGCACATTGCCCATTGAGTAACACAGAAATCGCTAACAATAAGTTTTCTAAAAGATTAGCAACGCCGGCATGGATTGTCCATAATTCAATGTCAGAAGCCAATAAAGCACCAAAAAACACTCTGTGTAACAAAAGAAGTTAGTAGTTGGTAGTTGGTATGGAGCCAGCCTTACAGTAACCGTGCATCCGTAGGTAGCACATTGGACCAGGCACCACTGATTTTGTTTTTTAGATTTAGAAAATGTCATGTATGTGGAACCGTCAAACCAAAAGCATTACCACACGGAGCCATCTAAAGACCACTTCACCAATCAAATTCACCCAAGGAAGACAAAACCAAGAAGCTGGCCTACAAAGATTCATACCTCTTTCTGCCTTGCCTCTATAAGAGCAGCTTCTTTTTCCTTTTTAAGTTGAGCATCAACATCATCAAACTTTTTCTTCCGACTTTCTGCAATTCGCTTCTCTATTTCCAACTTAACTTCCTCAGAATTCAGCCTTTCCTCAACCTTTTTCCGAATTGCTTCTTCCAGTCTTTTTGTAGTCTCCTCTTCTAGTAGTCTCAGCTCTTCCTCTTGTTGACGCCTAAAACCACATTCAACAGTTAGCAACAGAAATTGTCATCACTACTATACAGAACCATTGACAAGTCAAAGACACTTCATAAGGCAGACAAAAGGGAAGGAGAAATAAAAGAACAGCAAAGAGAGCAAATTTCTCAGATAACCCTCCCATCCATCACCATGCTAAGTAAAATCTAATGTTGTTAATGCACCTCGCTAACTTGTTTCTGATCAATGAAATAAGTACATCAAACATGATGGAGGCACCAATAATCATCAAACATAAGTACATCAAGTATAGCAGTAGCATCACTTCATAATAGCCAAAAGAGGAGACAATTACCCTCACACCTCCAATTAATCACAACCTGATGCAAAAGTAATCCATATCCTACTCCTAGAAAGTACGATAAATCTGTGTACAAACTTTTTTTGTACAGATTTTTTGTACAAATCTGTTGTTTTGGCCTCCTAGGGGACCCACACGGATGATCGGATCCGTTCATTTTTTTCCAAATAATGTTAACTCGTACCCGAAAAAATTAGCTAAATCGAATATCAATAACCGATGGACCATTCTCCGATGTCCGATTTAGAAGATTTTTTACGGGGTGCAAGTAAACATTATTTTGAAAAATATGAACTGCTATGACCATCCGTGTGAGATCCGAAGGGGGCCCAAAACAACAAATCTGTACAAAATCTGTACAAAACAATCTGTACTTATAGTACAGTCCTAGAACGTACAGTCAATTTCATGAGAGGCGTGAAGTAAATTATTTTGTTTCTTGGATCCAAAACAATAAAGGAAGGAATGCAGTAATTTCGTCAAATTCTTAAACAATTCATAGCATATATATATAAGCAACATGAATGAAAAAGGTATTGCACGGTTTGCACCTATGTTGTAGGTATCCAGAAGGCTCTCGCCATGTGCCATGAACCAGGGGCCCCTGACAGGCACTGCAGAGGGAACAAGTGAGCATTCCAAGCTCCATGTTTGTCCCCACCACTCCATATCCATCTATCTCCTGCAAGGGATCCCGCCATGGGGCCTCCAAGTATGCTACTGCAAATATACAAGAGAAATCCTCATGGCATCTCCTATCTATCTACACACTCAATAAGGCTCCACTGAGTTTGGTGACTTCACAACACCTTAAGCTGGGAGCAGGGTGTAGGTACTTTGCTCGGTATCAAAGAAGGCATGTGGTTTGGAGGCTAGAGCAACAAGTTTCTGAAGGCTCTCACTCCAAGAGAGGATCATAACTTGTTTACAGAGAAAAGGGTAGTTGACCGATTTCTGACACCTATGAGCATGTATTATACATACCATGTGACGGCTCAATGATGTGATTCCCTACAACCTATGCACGCTAAGCTCTGACCATATGACTTGCAAAAGCAATTCTATCACCTTAAACCTATTGAACCAACGACGACAGACTATACTTGTCCTTAGGGGAGCTGGATCCCTCCACCAGCCGTTCTACATAAATGGAGGTCCAAGCATACAAAAGAAACTTTACAAACATCCATCTCTGGTTTACCACTCTTCCACTGTCATCCCCATCTCTTTCAAGGCTGCTCCGAGCCTTATCCTCCTCCAATTCAAGTGGTCTCGAACTATTGCAACCCCCACCATATTCCCAGATCGTCAACTTAGGTACACTCTTACCCCTTACAACCACACTAATTACCATATCCTGAGCAAAAAGAAAAAAACAATCGAGCAATAAAACACTAAAGGTTAACAAATCTGCTTATAGCAAATTACACTGACCACCCTTGAGGCTTCTGACAATAATAAGAACATCCCCTTAGGTTACAAAAATGAAAGAAGTGTCCCTCACGCTCCCAGCAATGTACACAAACCTCCCTTCCGTTAAATAACTATTACAGTTGTTAACGGAATCTGGCTGAAAGAGCTTCTAAATAACAAAAATACCCTTTCTCCTTTAAGAAAAACACTTCTTTCAAGGTTACAGGCCTCCCCTATGCCCACCTCACCTACCACCGCCTCAACCGTACACCACACCACCACCTCACCAAATTACAAGTAACAATATTAGAATAATTGCACTTTGGAAGTAATATATGTGCCCATATACAAAGCAAACCAAGACGCTATTGTCAATTTCATATTTTTCTTTCTCAATTACGAATTGATAAAGCAATTGGATCCAACAGTGTCACCAAGTCCAAGACATGGTAACATGCCCGGTATTAATCTCAATGCATTCTTCCAGAGAAAAAGTGTTTGTGCTATTGTATATTAAGATGCAATACATTTGAATCTGTTACCAACACAGTAAACATTATCACTATATATCAATTAACCCAAAGATCAAATTCTCATAGATGTGATGGCAATTGTACAAGTAATAAACCACTTTAAAAGCTTGATCCACAGCTGGAGTGCGTACCCATCTCATCTAGCCAGAATTCCCAACCCACAATAAGGATTTTGTGTGTTGTACCGTTACGTGTGTCTATACACATATATAACGTTACATATGCAGATATTATAAATATTTGTATTGTTGAACCTGACTTTAACCAACAACTAATTTCCAAAAGCCCCCTAATCAACTGCACAAAAACGTGTCGTATCATTTCCCGTCACTCATCAGCAAACTAGAAGCAAAAGAAAATGCAAAGCACCAGTTCTTTCCCCAATCAGTCCATGTATTTAAACCACCCCAGGGGCTGGTATAAGTATCTCCCATATTTCACCCTTTTTCTTATTTCTCAATCTTGTTACTTCGATCTTACAGTTCCTTGAAACCTATCATACTACAATTTACATGGAAAAAAAAAAAAAAAAGAAGAAGAAGAAGATTAAAGTACATTTGAACTCACCCAACGAGGTCCCCGCCTTATTGGCAAACTTTGGCTGCATAAATTTTCCAAATCAACACATCATGAGTAATCTAAGTCTTCAGCTCTCGCTTGTTCTCTTGCAGGGCTTCAAGCGGAGTGAAACAACAGATCAAGTTGACCAATAGGGTTGCAGTTGGGGGTTTGTTTGTGACTTTGATACTTTCTAATGGCGTTGAAGATATCGAATATAATATGAATAAGAGACAAAATAAAAACTAAAAAAGACCATGCACCATTTTTTGAGCCGTACCCAAAGAAGTGTCCACCCTGTTTTCATGGATACTGATATCGTACCGAAACATCTAAATGTACCAGTTATGTTTACCGTACCAGAACCCAATAATCATATGGAAACATTGTTGGACTACTCGCGATTCATAGGTGTAGTTGATGTCGTCGGAAGAAAGGTTAGCAAAGCAAAAGAAAAGGATGGTAGAGAATTATTTGATAGAGACTATTTTCAGTAGCCCAGTTATTGATTGCACACGATGCTCTTTTCATTCATTCTTTTGTGATAAATGAAGTGATTACTTGTGCCCTATTGTTGGAGTGTTTGAGATGGTTTCTGGGCTCAAGGTCAATATAAAGAGTACGATTATAGGATTAACTTGTCAAGAGATAAACTGCAGAAGGCTGTGAGAGGGGCTAATGGGTAGTTTCGTTGAGTTTCTACTTTCTACCACAGTACCACTGAAGGATATAGGCCTTCCTTTAGGGCCTGACAGTCCCTATAAAGCACATCAATACTTTGAATACAACTTACAATACACAACCATATTTTTCCCAGAAAAAGAGATAGAATGCAGAAGAGAATGCAACAACATATGTCGAGAAAGCATCAAAAACAAGTTGCTGTACCTTTTCTTTTCTTCTTCTTCCTTTCTCAACCGTTCAATTGCATTTTTCTTCTCATTTGATACTACACTTGGACTTCGAGATTTGGGTAGAGGAGACAATGAGGTACTCCAACTTCTTTGTCTTTTGTATCTCTTGGGTGTTGGAGAACGACTTCTACGGCGTCTCAAAGCTGGTGAACGACTTCTGCGCCTGCGTGGTGAACCAGAACGGCTTCTTCGCCTAGTGTATTCAAGAACAACTTTTAGAGGACGTTGAAAAAATCATAAATGCCATGCAATAGTGGAAATATTGCATTGATACCAAAAACATAAAAACACATAAATGAAAAAACTACGTCACCGTCATACAATACTTACCAAAAAAAAATCATTGCATTTTACAATTTATTAGAACTTGGGTCACATGACCCCATGGGGAAACGAAATTGCCTCTTATTATAGTAGATAATTCTAATTGATCATCAGTTAACCCAATGCAGTATTGTATTTGAGAGTTTGACACCACTAAATGTGTAGAACAGAAGATACTTTTCCCAATTATGAGAATCCATCGCCTAAGTTTTTCTGTCATGCGCTCTAATGACTATACCTCTCTCTCTCTCTCTCATATCTCTCATGGATCAGGAATACAGTAACACTGAAATTTCCAAAAGTAGAATTTTTTCTCAGGTACGTATTTAGGATTTTGTTTTTTTGTTTTTTTTTTTCGAGTATTTTACGATAAAGTTATAAACGAGCAATGCTACGTACACAGGTTGATCATGAACTTAGATTTGAACACAAATATGTTCGTGTGGGAGGGTCCAACGCACAGGGTCCCTCATTATTTTGTAAAGTCAACGGTCATCGGGCGATTCTGAATATGTTTGTGTCTAGATCTATGCACACATCTCTGTGTGCAAATACTTCCTCTACAAAGTTATGGTCTGTATCGTTAAAATTGTGAAGTTGTGATATTAAAGAACTTTTCCAGCTGTCAATGTTATTTCCTATATTACAATTTAGTATTTGGTTTTGTAAATGACCCCATTTACTTGAACTCCTGGAGTAGCCACTGATGGTCACTAGCGCCTTTGACATTAAAATAACTAACTTATGCATACAAGCATCAGGGTTCACAAGTTGTACTTATACTGTAAATAGTTTAATGCAACTGCCTTCTCCAACTTGAGTACAAATGAAATTCCCACTTAAAAACAAACTGAGAAGAACTTTCAGTGAGCTGATTTGGACAAAACTAAAGTGTAAAGCAACAAAATCCATTAAATCGACAAAGGGAAAAATAAAATCCATGGAAAACCAAAATTGTCGTGAGGCTAATGTAAATGAAGCGTTAGCGATTCTCTCCAACTAGCGAAAGTGTACAAACAAATAACAATGTCGCGAAGCATAGGAAATACCAATCTGTTTAGAGCTTACCAATTTGAAATGCAAGACAGTGGTAACATGTAAATTGAACAATAAAACCCACACTCCAAAATGCTTTGGATCAGTTGCCAAGTTAAGAAGTTTTTTTTATTTTAACTAAGCTATCATCATTAGTATAAAACCATATCATAGCATTCTGTTTGTGGAGCGGAGAGTACTTAGCTTAAATATCTACAAATAGCTCATTTGAAAAGATGAAAACCTATGATACCCAAAACAAAAAAAAAAAGCCTAAGAAGCACGTACACATCTACCGGCCTCACATATTCGTGTCCGACACATGTTCGGACACTCATCAGACACACCAAATATGTACCCGTTTTTTGTCACTTATTCGTTACTCATACAAGCTGGGGACATGCTAGGACACATGAGGAGACACTACAAGAAGTTGAGGACAAGCTTGAAGACACGTACGTGGTTAGAATGAAATAAAAAGACAGACAGGTCAAACCTTCCATGGATGCTTAGATTTTAAATGTTTATTCAGTGATTTTTCATTTTTTATCTTTATAATGTTAAAGGAAAAGAAAAGAACAAGGAAAAAGAAAAAGGGTAAGTACAAAGCACATTTCAAGCCCCAATGTAACCTGAGAGCATGAACACCCAATGGGTTGTTTCTATCCAAAATGTGATAGAAATAACTTATTCAATTATTATGTTAATTTTTTCTAGGGAAATGATTTTGGCAATCCCCTTTTGTAACAATGCAATCTTTTTTGTGCTTGCTTAGGTGATCTTAGAAAATTACATACTGTCTATGAAAACAGAGTTTGAAGGATTGCTAAATGAATAGGAAAGTTTAGGTAATTTTGATACCCTTTAATTGTATATACCAAAAGTATATTGATATGTCTAATATCATATTTATTCCATACTCAGCATGTCCCCAACGAGTTCGGCAGAACCTCTTTTTTCAATCTGACATATCTGCTTGTATTTGTGCTTCTGAGTCATAAGCTACCTCCCATTCTCAAGGCTAGAGCTAAATAGAGGAGATAAAGTTCATTGACCCCATTGATTTTCAAATAGAATAGAAGACAACATATTTTTGTCCCTTCTTCCTCAGAAAAAAAAAATTAAAAAAATTAACCACCTAGGCCATGACAATCTCCAATCACAATGTTAGCATTAAGCAAGTTGCCTACAACCAAAGAACACCTAGCAAACAGAATGCAGAAGAAGCTACAATTCAATATCGAAACTCTTACAGAAAAATTAGACTTCTCCATGACCAAAAATTAGGCGTCTAACTTTTCTTCTTACGCCTGTCAAATTTTTGGGGTCAAAAAGAACCATTGCCATCAAACTATAACGACAACTCAAACTCGGCAACTGTAGAAACTAATCCCTCCCCAACACCTAACCTCATGTCAGTTCCCTGACGATGGGATTCAACTACGTTGTGTACATCCTTGCTGCCACTCAATCCACCAGCCCCTACACCTTATCAACTTCAATCTCCTCAAAGGGACAAATACAAGCTGCCCTGGACCTTGCCTCACTTTCCCGATTTCAGCAGCTTCCTGATCTTCACCATTCTTAGAACGGATCAAAACCATTAATCCTTTGATTTCTTTTTATTCTGTATAGGTGCCATTTTCCCTAAGTTCAAATTTACAATGACAATACTATAGGCAAGTCAATACCCATAACTTCACATCAATGCAACCTATATACTAAGTACATGAATATCTCACGGTGTCTCTTTTTCTTCTTTTGGTAATACCAAAAACAAAAGGCTTCAAGGTACAATACACACCCTTTCTGGGATACATTATATGCACCCCGTAACATTTACCCAAAAAAGGCGTAACATTAACCACAACAAGAGTAAGATTTCACCACCTATATGGGTAACATTTTGTACCATTTTGAAACCAAAAAAGAGGGCATAACATTTCACCATGAAGAGGCGTAGAGGTGTGTACGATATGCACCCCTAACCATAAAAAGGCATAACATTCGTCAAAAAGAGGCGTAACATTTCACCGAAATTGGTGTAACATTCACCAACACAGGAATAGTATGTCCCGAAAGTAGGGGGTGTGTAAGGAAGCACTTCCCAGAAGAAAGACAATCACATGTATAATATGCACGATATGTATGGGCGAGTACAAAGTAGATAGTTTGAAATGGAATGGACCTGGTGTAAGGAGAGCGGCTTCGGTCCCTTCTGCTACTACGCCTGGTGTGCCTGTGACTCACAGGTGATGGAGAGTATCTCCGCCTGTAAGACGGCGACCGTGATATACTCCTAGGCATCAATTATTGCCCCTGCCAAAATTACACATTCATAAACCGAGAAACCCAAACATGGGAAGGAAGATATGGTTGGCAGTATGCAACGTATACCCTAAACTTGGTCGGGGGAGAGGGAGAGAAAGAGAGAAGGCTCAGTGCGGTCACCAAACACGGGCTGCCCACACAGATTCGGTAGTGGGTGAATTGACCCGGATTTGTGATCCGACTCCTTTTGTTATTAGGGTAAATTACAGTTAACCCCCTCAAACTAAGGCCCGGAGACATTTTGCCACCTCAAACTATTAAATTTGGCACTTAACCCCCTTTAACTATTGAAAACCCATACAGGGTCTAACTCCATTTGCCGTCTGTTAAGAAAATCTCCAACCACTCCTGACTTACCCAAAAATGACAATCTCGTGCGAACCCTTAACCGTAACCCAACAAATCGATCAGTGCCCTCCATTTTTCGGTGATTTGTTGAGAACTGGAACGTAAATATCTTGGATGGAGCAGATTGGTTTTAAGGTGTGGAGGCTCAGCCACATGAAGATGGCAGTGAAACCCAATGTGAGTATGAAGCTGGAACAGCAGTGGCAACACACGTCGCTGCTGCCACCGGAGGAATCAGCCATTTCAAGAACCGATGATGAGAGAAAAAAATTGGTTTTTTTTATTTTTTAGTGATGAGAGAGAATTGAGGAAAATGAGTGATTTGGAGGAGAAGTATTATAGCGAATCAATGAGGAATATGAACTGTGTTGGAGTATAGTACCCTCTACCATACCACCGGCAATGCACTGAGCCAAATGGCTCCGTTAACATCACCAACTTGAAAGGCGACAAGGTCGGGTTCGACTCGGCTGCGGCCGCGCCTAGGTCGGCTCTTGAAGTAGATTTCGTATAATGTTCGTGATGGAGTACATACCACATTGCTTTTGTCTTATCTTTTTGGATAAATTTTCCATTATGCTCTCGAAATTGGGGAAAATCCCTTCTTCGGTGACGGTGTCGTGTCCGCACATATGGTGGGCGACGGCAATTCGTGGGTCGGAGAAGGAAGGAGAGAAGAAGAGATGGATTGACAAGGATACGAGGGGGTAAAACCCATGAGTTGATTTTAGGGTTTGGAATGGGGAAACGCATGGGATTACTGGGTGGAAGAAGGGTTGGAAGGCATGTGCAAAGCACATGTCTGTTTTGTTAACAGACAGCAAACGGTGTTAGACCCCACATGGGTTTTCAACAGTCCAAGGGGGTTAAGTGCTAAATTTAATATTTTGAGGCGGCAAAGTGTCTCTGGGCCTTAGTTGGAGGGGGTTAACTGTAATTTACCCTTGTTATTAACGTAGAGATGGCAATCTGCCCCTAGGGGTGAGCAAAAAATCCGTCAAACCGTGAATCCAGTCCAAACCGATCCAAATCGATTGGTTTAGTTCGGTTTTTTAGTAACGTGGTTTGGTCCTGGTTTAAAAAAATTAGAATCCGTATTCAATGGTTTGGTTTGTGGATTTACGTTCATGGTTCTGGTTCCAATCCTATCCATACCGTGTATATTATATATAAATGTATTTATATATATAAGTCATAGTTAACTAACTTTCTAATAATTTATTCATTATTTCTTCTCTGTGCAAGATTTTATTTTGCCTAAGATTCATAACTTATTCCCTTAATTCCAATACACCAATAGTGGTTTAGTCATAGCCAATAAATTTGCTAATGAAATTCTCCATTCCAATTGTGATTTCACAGCACGTTTCTATTTTTCTAAATTTCTATACATGATTTGGTCATTGCATATTCCTATTCCTTGATTTCCTTCATTACCATGATTAATTTTAATGATATTTTATTGGAATCGGATTTAATATAAGTTTTTGTTTATTAATCTTCAAAATTATAAGTACTTTAAATAGTTTACAGAAATAATATCTCAATTTTAAGCAAACCGTGGTTCGAAACCGAAACCGATCCGTATCTTAATGGTTTGGATTGGTTTGGTTCTATGCCTTTTATGGGTTGGTTTGGTTCTCCAAATTTATAATCCGTAGGTAGTGGTTTGGTTCTCCAAATTTATAATCCGTAGGTAGTGGTTTGGTTCTTGGTTTACTACAAAACCGAACCAATCCGATCCATGCTCACCCCTATCTGCCCCACTCCGAACCAACCCTGCCCCACCCAGTTCCTAATTGTAATTGTAAGGGTTTTTTTCAATTTTTAGGGTAATGGGTAGGGTTAGAGCATCCTTATCAAGAGCACAAAAATTTGCATTCGATTTAACCTCAAAAACACCTATTATACTTTAGCAAGTCACTTTTTTAAAAATTCACAAAATCAGACTTTCTATTCTAACTTTACTATATTAGACTATTCTTTATTTCTAATCCAGTTTTTCTATTCAAATACCACCCACCTTTTGTTTCTTCACACATTTTAAGGATTTTTAGCTTTGTTATCAGTTGAGAGCTTCCCCCCAAAGACCCCTGTTTTCTTTTCTATAACCCTAATTCCTTTTTCCCTTCTTCCTAGCAGCCGCCACCACTCTCTTCCCCCACCCACCCCACGTTTCTCACTACCAAAATGTGACGGGGGGAGGTCACTCTCTAGATCTGCGATCTGAATAATCTATCCCTCCGTCCATCACTCCCCATCCTTCTATTCCCCTAGCCACGATCCACAACCGCCCCTCCTTCACTGCCTTCGCTTACCATTTATCTACATGGACGTCGACATCTCGTCACTAGTGTTTCTGTCACATGGCCCATGGTCAACGGAGATTTGGGCTCTGCTGCTATGGTTGTCGTCCGATTACTAGTCTTAAAGCTTCGGCCTTTGGGATGGTTTGTGATGAAAAGACGGTTTTGGTTTGTGTTCTCCTAGATCTGATCACTAGTTTTGGGTTTCAGTGACTCGCTATTGTGGCTCAGTGTGACTCAATGACTCGGTGATGGTTTCCTTTTCTTTTCTTTTCTTTTTTCTGTTTTCTATGAGAGTTTTTGTTTTCTATGGTGTGCTTCCTCTCCCTGGTGTGTAGTGGTTCTTTAACGGTTGTGTGTTGATGTTTGTCTCTGCTTATGTGGAGATCAATAATTACACCATTGGATTGGGTAGTTTTGTGAGGTTCTAATGCGTGTTTCTGATTTTGCTAGACCTCCTATGTGGTTATTGGGTTCTCCCGAGTGCAATAACCACCTTCGATGTAATGGTTCTCTGTTATCAATAGAAGCTCATAGCATTTTGACCAAATTTTTTTTTTTTAACAATAGGTCATCTTCTTTTGTTGACTTACTGCTCACTAGCTACAACTTTTGATCAAAATAGCAAGTCGGATGTGGAGTAAATTTTGAGCCTTTTTTCTATTGTGCCTCTCTATTTTGCTCAAAAGAGAGAAATAACAAGTTTGATGAGGATGGCCTTAGGGGAAAAAATGAAAACCCGATCAAGCTAGGGTAGGGTTAGGGGTAGTAGTATCCCACCCCGATGCCTGCCCCGGACCAACCATAATATATATACAAGTATGAAATAGCATTGTAATCCTTATATTTTCATTTAATTTTGAAAGTGCCACAATTTATAAAAATAAAATCTTTCATTTTAGATTTAAGAAAACTTCAGATCATATTTCTTTCATATTTTTTTTTGTTGGCAATAGCTTGTGATGATTGGAGTAGGTATGTGCTAATGAATAATGATGGTTGCCCATGATCAAATATGTAAGAACAATTGAGAGAGAGAGAAAATTGGGGTGGTACAGGTAGGTTAGGGTATAAGGATAGGTTTCCATTACTCGGTCGGGGTAGGAGCTGGGCAAGGGGAGTTTGCCACATATAAAGTAGGGGTAGGGGTAAATCAAAACCCGCCTCGTTGCTATCCCTATATTAAAAGGGGTTAAGTTTTCACAAAGATATTTTTATAGCGGAATTTTTAGTACTTCTCTTACAAATTATTTTCCTTACATATATGAACTGATTTGACATTTAACACAACGCTTTTGCGCGTACGGTGGGAAGACGGTTGTTGTTTTCACTCATATCCCCTCCATTCTTTCTAAATCACATTGAACCTCCTTATTTCATTGAAATCACAATAAATCCCCTATTAATTTAAATACCATATTCAAAGCTTTCCAAACTACCCACCAATCTAAATATACCCAACAAAGCATAAGAAAATACTAAATATTCCCGATGAATCTCTAATGGACATCGATGATAAAATTTTGAAAAAAGGCTCAGCACAGCAGACATCAATTTAGATATCGAAGGATTGAATAGGTATAGTAAATCGGAAATGCTAACGAAAGCCTTATGGGCTCATGGTAAGTGGGGGCCAGTTGCCTTGAAAAGACAAATGCTACAAAGACGTGTCTGGCTGTCAATTCAAGCCAAGAAATTTCTTCAGAAAACTCCCCTAATATTACACAAAACTCCTTCTACAAATTAAAGGATTTGGAACAAGTAACTTTTTACTCCTTGCCTATAAAAACTCACCCTAACGCACCATTGTCTCAACCTGACAACATTGTGCCTCATCTGCAATGTTCTCACCTCTGTTAACATTGTACCCAATTAAAGTGCTCATTGAGTACTTTAATTTGGGTCAAAAAAATTAAAAACATTCTAGGGAAGTTCATTTTTTAACCGTCCACAAAATACACATTTTCCATTTAAAAAAGGGACAGGGAGTCATGTTTTGAGGTGTCGTGAATAGTTAAAGTGGATAAAAAATTTGGGATGAAGAAAGTACTCTCTCTGTCCCATTTTGTTTGCTCACTACGAATATCCGTGCCATTTTCAAATGTTTATATCTTTTTATTTATAATGTTTTTAAAGTTTTTTAAAATTTTGTCTAATAGAACTAATTGAGATCTATCAAATAAGATCCATATTGCATATACAAATACATTATAGATTGAAAACTATAAGAGTTCAAAAAAGACACGCATTATCGTAGTGAGCAAACAAAATGGGACGGAGGGAATAACTTATATTTTGCACTTCGGAGATTTGAGTTTTGTATTATGTTGCCGATGGGGTGAACATTTGCTAGTAATATTGTTTCAGTGATAGAATAGAAGAGAGAGAGAAATATAGCGTAACTAAAAATGTGAATTAAACATGTGGGTCAAAACTGTTATTAGGGAAGAAGTACAAACAAGCAATGATGGTTTTGAGTGGCAAATAGCGCGTGTAATGGCAACTTGATTGATGACAATATATTTTATTACTATTTCTCGTGATTAGCCTATTGGGCTCCAATTAGCAAAACCGATATTAAATAAATTACTTGGTAGTTATACAAAACCTCAATAGTTAAAGGGGATAGAAGTGCAAATTAGCCGAGTAAACCCCAAATCCTCGTCTACCAGAACGTTCCCCTCAGCGCGAGTGCGAGAGAGAGAGAGCGAGAGAGAGAGAGAGAGAGAGAGGGGATCAAATCGGAGGATACAAAATGGTGGTGAGACTAAGGTTATCGAGGTTCGGATGCAAGAACAAGCCGTTCTATCGAGTTATGGCCGCCGACAGCAGATCTCCCAGAGACGGCAAGCACTTGGAAGTCTTGGGCTATTACAATCCCCTCCCAGGTAAACTACTATAACTCCCTCTTCATCTAACAATCTGTTTGTGTTCTTTAGACAATGAGGGGAATTAAACAGAAAAATAGCATACCCTTTCTGTCTTTCTGGGTGGATAAGTAGTGTGAAATGGCAGGTTTTGCTTGATTTGTTGTAGTTTGAATTGACATTTTACTTGCTTTGTTGTGCAATTTTTTCCCCGCATATCAGTTGCTTCGGTGCCGAAATTTCGTTGGTATTGATAGAACTCGGAATGGTGGTTGTAGAACCCGAAATAATTACGCTTAATCTTTCTTCTATTGCTTCAGAAATCCAATTTGAACTAAAAAATGTATATTGTTGGTAAATTTCTGAACGAAGAATGGAAATCTCTGGATTATTAGCTATTTTTACATTCCTATTTGAACTGAAAACCACTGGCCAGTGTTTTCCCCTGTGTGTGTATCCTATTTTACTTTCACACACCCACTATCACACTCCTTGTATGTAGCAGTGCTGATTTCAATGGGTAAGATTGTTCGGTTCACCTCTAGGCAGCAGTTTGAAAGGTTGATCTATTTGTCATCTCCACACATAAATTGTGGGATCCAACATGTACTTGTTTGTTTCGTCATTATCTAAAAGGTTGTGTATTTTGATTTTGACATCACTAACTGTTGGAGTTGGGATTTGATTTGTGCAGGTCAAGACGGTGGTAAACGAATGGGTCTTAAATTTGACAGAGTGAAGTAAGTAGGCTTGTGAGCGGCTCTCCTCCTAACTTTAGTGTTCCAAGTCTGTGATTGATAGTGAAACACTTCGTTTGGGAAGTTGGTATTTTGTTTGTTTGAAACTTGGAAACTTTTGTCTCTCTATTTTACTTATGAATACCTAATAAGGTCTCTGCCATTCATGATAATAGTTAGCCAAACAGCCCATTCTGTGCAAGATAATTTACTTTATCATAGTGTTCTCAGGGACGGAGAGAAGTGTAAGGGTGGGGAGGCCCGGGCCTCCCCCAACCTTGCTACAATCACCCTGTATATAGTTCAAGATGTACACTTAATATCTATAATGGTGGTTATGTAGTGGACAAAATTTCTCCCTTTATGTGTATATGTATGTCTTGCCAAGTATGAATAGAAAGTGGCTATATTTTCTCTTGTAAAAAATTATTCCTTAGTTTCATGCTCGAATTTCAAACTATATGGAACGAAAACTTAACTATTCAACAACCATGTGGATATGTGGAATTCTAGTTTCTAAGTTTCAGCCTCCCCTTGACGTAAATCCTAGCTCTGTCCCTGAATGTTCTCTCAAATTGTTAGTTGCTGGATTATCTAAAAGTTTAGGATGTCAGGAGAATTCTCCTGA
Source organism: Gaultheria prostrata (assembly GCA_036023075.1). Lineage (NCBI taxonomy): Eukaryota > Viridiplantae > Streptophyta > Magnoliopsida > Ericales > Ericaceae > Gaultheria > Gaultheria prostrata. Next base: position 2,821 of record JAXBDA010005963.1, on the reverse strand, counting down.
GCAATCAACAAGTGGAAGAGGTATCACTTGTGAGGTACAAGTTACAATAATAAGATAGGTGGTGAGGTTCACCCATTTGGGCCCTTTTGCTTGCACTTATGATTTAACTTATTTTGCTTATTTGCTTAAAAAAAGCTAATGAAGGGTTTGTTAACAATTATGAACAATCACTTATTTGGGTTTTCTAGCTTAATTGACCCCAAAAAAAGCTAGATTATTTTATGCACCAATTTGAAGCTTTTCTTCCTTATTTTAAGTTGTTAAAACATAAATGGACAAAAGAATCCTAAAGTGAATAAGTTTTCTTACTCAAGCTTTAAGGGCAATCTAGACATTTAGTTCACAAAAAAAGCTATTTAACTGCTTATTCAAGTAAACAAGATTAAAAATAATTTACTACATATAAAAAGCTATAACAAACAGTTTACAACTTATTTTAATTTTTTTAAGCCAATAATCCAAAAAGCTATAATCAAATAAGTTAACTTATAAGTGATAGCAAACGGGGCCATTATCTTTTGCTTTCACTTTTTCTTGGTAACCGATATTATCTTTGGTATTAAGCAAGTTATTCAGTGTAAAGATACTTCAGTCTGGAAATTATCATTAGCGAGAACCATTTTCTTCAAGTCTTTTTTTTTTTTTGCTGTAAATAAAAGAGATTGTGCTGAATGTTTGTAAAGTACTTCGACTGTGGTGCCAAATAGTGGCTACGAACTAATCTGGTACAGAGTTAAGTATTTTGTTGGAAACTCACATGCCCTTTCCTCTCAAATAGGGAGAAGGGAGGATACACCTTGATTTTCGATGGCAGTGGAACTTTAAGCTGGTGGAAAGGCTGTGAATTGTGGTTATGCTGATTTACAAAAAATTATCGTGGTTATGACCTTTGTGTCATCTTTCATTCCCATTCGTAGATTTATTGTGTGCAAACAAGAAGTCCAATGCTTTTTGTGTTATTCAAAGCTGACTATGTGCGTATTCAGTTTGCTAGTAGAAGTCTAATGTTTTTTATACCATAAATGATGGTCTGGAACAATTAAGTCTAATGTCAGTTTGGTCCTCAGCATGGGATATTCGATGCTCATCATGCTGAGAATTGTTGTTTAGGCACCTGTCTGCTGTCAATTCAAATGATCATTACGCAGGAAAATCAAACCCGGGGCTTGGTATATGGCGTATCATGTAGATGTTGGTGATCTTGGTTTATTTCAAGCTTGCCTATGGCAATATGACTTTTTTTGCAATTTTGTTCAGGTATTGGCTGTCAGTTGGCGCCCAGCCTTCAGAACCAGTCCAGCGCCTTCTGTTTAGAACAGGGTTGTTACCCCCTCCCCCAATGCTGGCTATGGGACGCAAAGGTGGGCCAAGGGACACCCGTCCAATCGATCCAATGACGGGGCGCTACTTGACACCTAATAAGCCAGCAAATGATGACCAACCAAAGGTCTCCGAAGGTGATGGTGATGAAGACAGTGGATAAGCATCATGATGAAGGTTGTTCAACCACATTGTTAAACTCTCTGTACCTTTGCTCCTAATATTTGGTTCGTCTGATCGTATTAGGGTAGTGCGGTTTCCTTTTTGATTATGAAGTGATTTAAATTCAAGGGATGAAGCAGATTGTAGAGAACCGTTTAATGATCAGCTATATTTGGTTGTGGAACCGAAACATCTTTGCTTTGGCTCATGTTTCTTCTGTTACTGTGTCCACAAAATCCTACCTACAATTGCAGCAATGACAAATCACATTACTCTCAGAGTTGTATATTTTTGGCCATAAGTCAATAGAATGGGCGTGCCCTCCATCGACACTTGAATTTCCTTGCATTTTTGTTAGGTTGTTTCATTTGATTGGTGATTAGCAAGGCCTAATCTTCAGAGATTCAAGTTTCAAAGAAGTTAACCATATGATGAGGGAATTGTTGGATTTCAAGGAAATTGTTTTCCATATGATGAGGGAATTGCTGGATGATGTCTTTCTTGTTAAATCTGCTGGTGGTTAGAAATCTGAGACCAAGTCAAGCTAAACGAAGTAACACCATTTTTCTGAAATGTTCTTTGGTAAACTGGGTGACCTTAACAAAAAAATTCAAGGTATTGACAATTTGGGGTGATTTTTTAAAAGTGGATGGGGCTACTTTGAAGTGTATTTCATTTCAGAGCGAGAATCCAAATTGCTACGGTGATTTAGTTTAGGTTAGGTTAGTTATTTTTTAGGGTAGTCCTAAATTGCTAACGATGATACTATACTTGATGAATGGCGATCTAATGAGGGATCCCTCAACTCCCTAAGTTGCGGACCTCCACTTTTCGAACCAAATTTTGACGATCCGAACCGTTAGATGTGTTTAAAAAGTGTTTTTAAGGTCCAACGCGATCCGATCCGAACCGTGTATATTATATATAAATGTATTTATATATATAAGTCATAGTTAACTAACTTCCTAATTTAATTTATTCATTATTCCTTCTCTGTGCAAAATTTTATTTTTGCCGAATTCATAACTTATTCCCTTAATTCTAATACACCAGTAGTGATTTAGTCGTAGCTAATAAATTTGCTAATGAAATTCTCCATTCCAATTTTGATTCCACAGCACATTTTTATTTTTCTAAATTTCTATACATGATTCGGTCATTGCCTATTCCTATTCCTTGATTTCCTTCATTACCATGATTAATTTTAATGATATCGGATTTAATATAAGTTTTGGTTTATTAATCTTCACAATTTTAAGTACTTTAAATAGTTTACAGAAATAATATCTCAATTTTAAGCAAACCGTGGTTCGAAACCGAAACCGATCCGTATCTTAAT
>JAXBDA010005962.1:0-22366 GCA_036023075.1 Gaultheria prostrata | reverse complement strand
TTCAGTCGTCTCTGTGGTTCGACTCCGGTACTTCCGGATTTATTGTGCTACACTGGTCAAGAGTCCTACGCTTGGGACGCGTCTTTATTCGTCTTATTTTTAGTCACCTGGTCGGTCAAGCATTTTTTATCCGGGTTAATTCGTCTTAACCCACTGTGAAAGCGTGTTTGGTAACCACGTTCTAGAAAACGTGGTTGCTGAGCACGTTTTCACGTAGTTCGGGAATAAAGTTAAAAAAATCACGTTTTATTTAATAAAGTTATAAAAAAAACACAAATCGGTTAATGAGCCGATGTCTCGGATACTGTTTTACAAGGGCCGCCCAACCGGCACCCCAATCCCCTAATGGAGAATTCAAACTGCCAAAAGGAGGGAAAAGTACTTCGAGGAGCCGTTGCGGGCCATGTGCCAGAAGGGCGAAACGCTCTCACTTTACAAATCCCAATTTGAAAATTTTCAAAAACAACAACAAGAAGACTCCCTCTCATCGTCCCTCTCGCTCTGGAGCAAGGAAATCGTAACAGCAAAGGTTCGAGTACTCTCTCTCTCTCTCTCTGCATCTATGTGTACATATACTGATATACGTACATAATATACATCTGTATCCATAGATTCGTGAAAATCCATTTGAGGTTGGGTCAGATCAAAACAAAATCCAGAAAAAATGGAGAAATACGAGAAGCTGGAGAAGGTAGGGGAAGGGACGTACGGAAAGGTGTACAAGGCGAAGGACAAGGAGACAGGGCAACTGGTGGCTCTGAAGAAGACGCGGCTGGAGATGGACGAAGAAGGCGTGCCGCCGACGGCTCTGAGGGAGGTTTCCTTGCTCCAGATGCTGTCTCAGTCGCTCTACATCGTTCGTCTCCTCTGCGTTGAGCACGTCGACAGCAAGAAGGAGCATGGCAAGCCGCTGCTCTACCTCGTGTTCGAGTATATAGAGACCGATCTCAAGAAGTTCATTGATACTTATCGGAAGGGACCTAACCCTGGACCGCTTCCCCCTTCCTTGGTACAGAGCTTTCTGTATCAGTTGTGTAAAGGTGTTGCGCATTGCCATAGCCATGGTGTTCTTCACAGGTATATATTGTCATTTTCTTATTTTGGTCACGTCGTTTAAAATGTAGGGTTTGTGAAGACTGATTAGTACATATCTCGCCACTGTTTAGGATAATTGCGATTGATTCCGTTGAATTGCTAACTCTATTTTGGTGATTTGTTGATGTAAACGGTATCGATATAATAATCATATAGTGAAAATTTGTGAAGCCTGGTTGGTACTGGACAACTCAAAACGTGTGTAAGGATATATTTTGATTGATTTCTTTAAATTGCTTTGGTTATTATGATGATTTGTTGATGTACGCGTATTGGCGTATGTATTCATTTACTAATAATATAGTGGAAATTGGTTGAGCTGTGGATGTAGGCGGTAGGCAATATTGGCAAACCAGTGTATAAGTGTGCCCTTAGTTGTGAACTTGTGATGGATCTTATTCTTAGTGTTACTTTGGTTCAAGATTGATGTGCAAAAAGAAATTCGGTGATAATCAATGAATGCCTTTTGAATTCAGAGATCTGAAGCCGCAGAACCTTTTGGTTGATAAGGATAAGGGGATACTGAAGATTGCAGATCTTGGTCTTGGAAGGGCCTTCACTGTTCCTCTCAAGAGCTACACTCATGAGGTCAGTCTAGGTTTGCATTTTCAATTATTCGTAAGTTTAGTTTCAAACTTTGCATAGGCTCTTTCTTTTTACCTTTCTTTTGTTGTTCTACAGATTGTTACTCTCTGGTACAGAGCTCCAGAGGTTCTGTTGGGATCCAGTCATTACTCTACTGGAGTGGATATGTGGTCTGTGGGTTGCATATTTGGTAAAATCCTTCTACTCCATATGTTATTCTCTCGTTTGTGATTGCTTGATTGAATTGCCATCAAGAGACTAGACATTAGGCTTGAGGAGTAGATTTATGTCGAGTTGTGCCCTCAAAATACGTGTCCTTGATTTTTGTTGTTGCTTTCACATTACTAAACGTTTAGTGTCCATTAGCCTTTACTCTAAAGCCCGGACACCACATCAGCAATCAATAAGGAACTAGAGATTTTTCTCCATAGTCAACTTTCAGTCCATCTGTTCTTTTTTCATGAGCAACCTGTTTTTGTAACAGGCTACCTGTGGTTTTAAGCCAGTCATACCTCTTAAAGGGAAAATTTTCAACTAACCATGGTCTATTGATTGTTACTGCCTTAATGGGATAAATGTTTGACAACTCGTTGCCTTCGGTTTATATTCAATTTTGATTTTTTCCATGGTTAACCTTTTCAAGTCAGTTTTTAGTTTCCCTTGCATTTTTGTTCCATTTTCATTAATCTCTGTTACCTTTCCGTGATTATTCCTTGAAGCTGAAATGGCTAGGAGACAAGCTTTATTTCCTGGTGACTCTGAGTTTCAGCAGCTGCTCCACATATTCAGGTATATTCATCAAGTGTTGGCTAGTTACGCATCCTTCCTATAGAAGAAACCTTGATAGGCAGGTGTCCTGGCTGGTACTTATCTTTGATTTTGCTTCTGGTCCTGATTCTCCTGAAGCAAATTGGTTGCTGTGATATCCAAGTCATGAGTCATCCAGTGGTCTGGGCCTAGGTTTTGCTATTATTTGTGTTGTTCTATAACTGATTGATTCAGAATCTAACGGGTTTAAGTTGTGGAGCAAAGGGTGTTACCATTGTCGCTAGCAATTATTAGATTATTTGAATCAATGTATAGCTGACCACTAATATACAAGTCCAATAGTATCTGCTTTTGGTTCCACTTGTTTCTTGCGATCTGAGTAGCATGGACATGGTATTCACCTTCATGTAATGGGGCATGCACTGTATGGGGAGGAAGAGTGGGAGAAGTGACGTTAATTTTGGGTAGATAAGAAAGCAGAAGGTCTTCAGATACTACTTTCGCTGGAATTTCTATGGATGAAATATACATCAATATGAGAATCAGCAGGATCTGGTGGTTTACTTTTCATTGATAGGAGACACACGAATGGTCACATGTACAATCTTGTACGATAGCGTTTTTTTCCAGTACAATAGACACAGATTGCACTTGAACAATAGTAACTTTCTGAATCGGTGAATCCTATTCCGATTTCCATTTTCACACAGGCTCTTGACCTCTTGTAACATTGTGTTGTAGGATGATGGGGACACCAACGGAGAAGCAATGGCCAGGAGTCGGTTCTCTTCAGGACTGGCATGTGTATCCCCAGTGGGAGCCTCAGAACTTGGCACGTGCTGTTCCAGCTTTGGAACCTGATGGTGTCGATCTTCTATCGGTATTGACTTAGGCTTGAATTTCACTTCTTACTTGCTTCTAGGTGCTTTATATCTACAAGTAGCCTACCTACTGGAAATTTTTTTCTATGGCCAAGTCCTGGCTAAAATATATAAGTGAATTATGTGCGCGATTAATTTAATTGTTGTCTTTACATTTCTCACTGCCATACCACAGTTTTTTGGAATACCATATGAAATGGAGATCCAAGGTAATTTCATTTTGTATCTAGACCACAATCCTTGAGAGGTTTTGAAATGATGGAAGTGGTGCTATTCCATTTGTGAATGCGAACAGATGAATGGTTTCGTCTGTGAGTAGGTTTTCTTCATTTGCATAATAATAGGCTGACCTATTCCGGGTGTAAGTTCTCCATACTAGACTACGAGTTAGGTTTGCTCAACTTGAAGGTCGAATAGAAATACAGCTTTGTTCCCAACGTAGGAATTAAAAGTTTGTATTTACCTGTCTGTTAGACAAGATCAGAGTTTTGGATCAGGAAAAAAAAGGACAGGATCAGAGTTGGCTTCATTATCAACGGTGTAGCTTTGACCCATTCTGGCTTCATTATCAACATTATCAACACTTGTGAAAACAATTTGTCTTCGTTTTGCTGAAATTTTCCATGTTTAACATTGTGTTTTGGTATATGACAAATGCAGAAAATGCTGAAATATGATCCAGCTGAGAGGATCTCGGCTAAAGCAGCGTTGGATCATCCTTTTTTTGACAGTTTGGACAAGTCTCAATTCTGAAGTAGCATCCTGATGCTTAGTGAAGTTGGTGGCTGCTATCATGATGGGTGTCATCTTCTTGGTGATCTCAACTGTCTTGTCACATCTTTGGGTTTTCTCATTTCGTGCCTCCTGTGTTCGCGTTCTGTTTCTCAAAATTTCACTCGTGTATCGGTGACGATAGTAAAAGAAGCCTGTCTTTAAGGGATTGTTATTTCTGTCTTGTGACATCTTTTAGAGCTCAATTGCATGTTGAGTGCACATTTTCCCTTTGTTATTTCCATAAAGACCTCTGCAATTAAGTAAACTACAGATTTCCAACAACCAGCAAAGATTACATTTGGGTGGTGTTATTGATCGTGTAAAAACACACAATGAATAACAATTCGAGTGGAAGTTTTTCGTATCTGGTTTTTCAGTTTGCGCTATAATAAGCCTACAATTATTCTCCATTTTCATGACATGATTTGGAGGTTGTGCATCATTTGGCGAGTGTTTTTTTCGGTAGCAGCAGCATTTTGCTAGTCTTGGTAGCTTACTTTCTACTTTCTACATTTGGTGTCATGCCCCGCCCCGCAAACGACATTCGGTTTGAGTTATCCGCATAATTGTTTTTCTCCTCCTTTCTTTTTTTTCCAAAAACAAGTAGGATTAAGCTTTGCTTGGCTACAATTGCAACAGGCAAATATGACATAGGATAAATTGCCCAATCCATCAAGTGGTCTAAATAAAACCAGATTCTTTTCAATGTATGTTTTTTTTTTTTTTTAATTGGCTATAAATTTGAGCATCGTCTACGCAAAATTTTCTCGCCTGATGCACATCTGCCCTTTGCTTGCTTCTGTCATGGTTGTTCGACATTGATGTGCTGGAAATCCTAACATCAATTTCATTTCATTTCATAGTGAAATTCCAAGATGGCCACATCTGATCGAACATGGTTCTACAATAACGTCTATTTCAGAGCTGTTGTAAGGAGATCAGCGGTATCACCAAACAATCCTCCTGACATTTCCACGATTTGAACACATGAGACGTTCTATTTTGATTACGCTTGTCCGACTCTGGGCAACAACTATCCTGAAGGCTAAAACAATATTATAGGGCTGTGTTCGGAAAGTTTTTCCAAAAGTTTTTTTGGAGTTGAACAATTTTGAATTTCAAATATTGATTCCCCAACCAATTTTGGAGTTGACCAGCAATGACCTCAAACCTTTTTTTGTTTTGGTTTTCCGGGTAGAAAGATGTATATCCTCTCCTAGTGGCCCCCCTCAAATCCAACGTGTCATCTCTCTTTGTATAACACAATGATGTATGGAGATAGTTTTGACTTCCAACGCTCATAGTCCTCCTAGTGGGCCCCCCTCTGACCCCGGAGGGAAACTCATAGTTTTAACTTTCAACTCCAAAAATACTTTTCGAAAAACTTCTTGAAGATAGTTTTTTTTTTCCCTGTGTCATTCCTAGTTGCTTCACATGTCTATCTTTAAAGATATTGCATCATATTCCTTCTAAGTGAGGTTCCATCTCAAGCAAGATCTCACCGAAAGAGGAGCCGTGACGAGGATGAGGGTTATGACAAGTTATCGGCACAAATTGGAGAAGTTGCTTTGGCCATCAAGAAACTTGGTGATGATTGACTTGATGTGAAAGACCTCTAGGATGAAGTTATGAAGACAGAAGGGTTCGATGAATTGACACTTGCATCAGAATTTGACCACTTGGTTGAAAATGAAAAAGTTGCAAAGGCGTTTATGGTCAAGAATGCGAGTCTCTGAAGGGCATGATTGGAGGGTTTCTTTAATATGAATGCGTGAAAGGAAGGAAATAGGTGAAAAATTGGGTCCATTTTGTTAACTTTATACTAGTACTACTTTCTTCGATCATCATCCACCTGAGTAGTTTGTTTCTTTGGTGTTTAGACTTGGGATGACTTGCAATCAAATGAGGATTTATGTGGCCTAGGTCTGGTCAAGCCTACTTGATTTCAAATGAGGTTGAGCCTAGATGTGTTCTATGTTCCCAAAATGATGAGACTACAGTCTATGCAACATCTCATTATTTCCTGAGTTTTGTTGAGTTGGAAGTAGTTTGTGGTTTCGTGATTTTCTATGTTTACCAAATAATAGAAATGTTTTCATATCATTTTTTATTTTCTAGAACAAGTTTTCCATGGAAAAGGTTTTCCAGAAAACGTTTTCCGCCCCAAACAAACGGAACCTCAATCATTCGGTTTTCAAGGAAAAGCTCGTCTCTGGTGGACCACTGTTGCAACTATTTATCTAGGCTTTGCATTCGCATTTTCAACAGTGTACCTTTGTTTTTCAGCCATACTTCTTTCCGTTATTGCCGTGATGTCCGTGTGCATTATGCCTAACTCTTCTTGTCATAATAGATACTCAGAATGGATTGTTAGCTTTTTGTTATTAATGGATTTCTTATTCTTTCACAAAAAAAGAAAAAAAAGAAAAAAAATTACGACATGCCACCTTTTATCTTTCTTCGTCTTGTATAGAAACCGAGGTAATATAACAGCAAAGGTGGTTGGTTCTGTTGTATTTTTGGGAAAAAACCAAGAGAAATGCAACTAGTAGCCAATACAACCAACGCTAACCACAACCCTACAGAATCAGAACCAACAAGCAATCAAAGAGGGGCAAAGACCCTAGAAGAGATTTGCCATACTGCACCAATGAATCACACCCCTCAATATACTTCCAAGGGCTAATCGTTAATCGGACACACCATTAGGGTGGCGGTTCGACGATGGTGTGTGATCTCCTGGCCTTCTTCACCTTCCCCTCCCCCTGATGTCCAGTTCTGGCCACGTTCCATTGGTTTCCTCTGGGTGTCGCCGGCTAGGCAGCCGGACCTCCTCCTTCTCTTCCTCCGGCGGCTTTGTATCACCACCGATCTCACTGCTGGGTGGCGTCGGTTTTGGCATAACGGCAAGCGTGTGCCGAGTTTGCTTTGGTGGTTTGGTGGTGGAGTGTTTCAGGTGGCGTGGTGTTTTCCGGCTGCGGGGTGGGCGGTGGTTGTTGTCTGGTTAGGGTTTTCTGTTGTTTTGGGTTCGGGCCTTGTTTGGGCTTTATTGTTTTTATCTAGTTTGCCACTTAGGCCATTAGGTGTGGTGGGCTTGACTCTTTGCTTGGCCGTTGGATGTTTGTGGGCTTGTCCCACAGATTTTTAATTTTCCCATCCTTGGTTGGAGTCTCCTCCCCTCTCCCCCATCTTATGTACCCTTGTCAAGATTTCACTCATAATATTTTTGCCGATCAAAAAAAAGTTTAGTAGCTCCAAGAGACCGAAGGCATGTTACAGTTATTGTATGTGCAGACCTAAATCTGGATATGTGGTAACAGGGTTTAGAGTTCAGTTCCTTGAGTAGCTATAGTTCCCAACCATAAATCATCTTAGGCCCAGGTTTCAAATACTTTGTTCCAGTTCTCTTTGAAAGAGAACACACTACAACATAAGTTGCCTGGAGGATGAATATAACAACTAAAATGCAGAATTTGCTGGTGGTGTTTTGATGATTATTTAAGAATTGACCAGCATTGAGCATGGATCAGATTAACTATATATTATTCACATTGACTGGATGACCATTCATCAGATAGTACAAGTTATTAAGTTAGCCAATTCTCATTTGCCTGTTACATCAAGCTACTCTCGCTTAGTGTCATGCCCCTAAATGTTGGTTTGAGCAGCTTTCCACTTCTTTTTTGGGCAGTTTGGACCTGGTGCCAACTGGAGCCAGTTCATTATTCCTGCTTGGCACTAGTGTCACCTTTTGAAGCTTTTAATTTGCTAGCAGGAAAGTGTAATCTTGCCAAGAGTGGACGGGGTGCTCGCATCTTCCGCTCAAATCCCCTAACACAAACAAACCCTGCAGAAACAATTAGCAAGTTCTATCAGCTACCAAATAAAGAGATGTGTCATATGCACAGTAGATCATGTTAGTTCCTTTCTGTGAAACTTTTGCTTTCTGGTTAATAGAGTATTTGGTTCTCTAAGAGCATTCAAAATTTCCAGGCTCAATGAAGTTTCTCGTCTCACATGCACCAGGTTATTACTTAACAATGAATGTTCACAACACCCCGTGGGGACACTCTCACTAGGGCATTAGTTGTTAAGTTAGGTTTCCAGCCATTCTTTTGTCTTTTCTTTTTTACAGCCAAAACAATTATGTTATGAACAATACATTATGGGCATCCGTCTAAAAATTAGCTCTTAAAGTATCGGAAATGGTTGAGAGAGGGGTTACGCTTCTTTGCCTCCTCCTATAGAACATATCAACAAAAGAAGTCTTTAAGTTTACCCAAAGGACACTCTAAGCCATCAAAATGTCGTTCGTTCCTTACCTGCTAAATAACCCACATCAATCAAAGGATCCCACTCGCCAGTTCTAAGGGTCCTCAATCCTCACCAAGAATGTTCAGCTGGTTTTTATGCTATTGAGCAGGAAATTTATTGCGAGTTGTTTAGTTGGTTTGAATAAAGTAGCCGTGTGCAACTTGGATTTGGTAAATTTGCCTTCGTTTCCGTTTCAGTATTCCCTATGGCATACGCAGTCATCGTAACAAGAGAAGAGCAGTTATCATTGTGGAAGTGAATGTAATTTGCAGAATATTCATTATTTGTTCTATTTGATTGATTTATTCCGCAGCTAACAACGTTAATGATTATGGAAACAATGTGGAAGCTATAACATTGCCATTCTGACTTACCTCTCCAAAAGCAGTATTGAATGCTTTCCGTTGATAGACCTAAGGTATAAGAGACGCTGTAAATACCATGTTGTGAAAATGGACCATGTGTGACAAGTTGACAACAAATATTTATGATCTTTTACCTCTAAATATTGTTGGAATAGAGGTTCCAAAGAACACTGTGCGTCTTGGCAAATTCCATATCCAAGCTCTGGGAACGGCGATTGGGTTGATGCTAGATTCATGGTCAGCAAACACCTGCATTGGAAATTCTCTTTTCTTACTGCGGACTGCTAATCCGGAAAAGAGTCCTGAATTAGCTGAGGACATATAACACAATTTACCTCATTAACTTGAAAATATGTGCCGTTGAGTGGAAAACTTCCTCTCATAGCTGTTCGGCATGGTATCTGTTCATCATAAGTGTCAGATAGAAGTAAAAAAAACTAAACTAGTAACTTAAATCTGATAATAACATTGATGATGGACATCTCACCAGGATGGTCCCTCGAACAATTTGAGAGTTTGTTTCTCGGATGCTATTGCATGAAAAACATGTGTTTTCATCACATAGCTGACCAAATTCTTGGGAGCCACAACTCTTTTCTGATGGTTCAATTGAATTTGCAGTTTCACCTGCATGCCATAGGACATTAAGTAGAATCAATTAGCAAAATCCGAGCAGGATAAAAAATTAATGAGCTAAGTGTCCACATTGACCTCTTGCTCAGCCTCTCAACAAGATTGCAGAGTGGCCAAGGTAGAAGTTCAGAATGCCATAAATATGAAAGAGCTAATAGTCTAGTTTTCCATGCCTTCAAATTATCACAGATCATCATGCATCGGCATTGTTCAGTTATGTTTTGAGCCACCTTAACTCATTGGTGGAATGTGTTAACTCATTGGTGGAATGTGTTAATATATGCTTTATTGTGTTGTACTTACCAGGTGTCCATATTGCAAGAAGGTATGAAGATGGGTCATCTGGTTCTCGATTGTCCAACTGCAATTTTAGCAAGTCCTTTTAATTAGAGAGTGCATCTAAACATGCAAGAGCCAAAAATATATTTCTGAAGTGTAAATGTCATTTTTCATGTAGATGGAGTAATACTAACCCCTTCAAGGAGAGGATGTGAATCTGGAAGCTCGTAGCTGCAGAATGTAGGATAAGCAAATGATATAAGTTAGCAAGGATCAACACTCATTACATTTCAGGGAAAAGTTAGTTGATAAGAATGATTTCTCGATAATTTATACTATTTTAGGACTTTCCCTCCTCACTTTAAAAGAAAATTCTCCTCATGGCTCATCTTTAGACTAAAGCAATGAAAATAACTACATTATCTGTTCATTCTAGTTCTCTCGTACTATCCCTAGGCTTTTGGTTAGCTTCATTCAGTTGTTATCCGAGACTCTCATGACCAGTGATTCTTCTTTTTATGTGGCTAAGAGGAATCTTAATCTCTCAGTAATACATAATGGAACCACTGATAGTGCTTTGTCAATCGTTAGAGATGCAGGGAGTGGTTACTTACACTTGGTGCTCTGTTCTTAGCCGGTTAATGTATTTAAGTTTAGGCACGGGAATTGAAGCAGCTTCTGGCGTTAGAGCTACTAAAGCCTTTGAGATGTCACCCTCTTGAAGTTCCAGGTTCTGTTGCATGTAGTGTTGCAAATTTTGAGTGAACTCTTCAATATTGAGTTTGATCATAGGAATTTCCTCAGGATCTTCATAGAACGCATCCTCGATGTCTCTTTCTAGTACTTCTGGCTGTTCCAGCTCCGGCGTTGCAGGGACTTCAATGGTAGGCTCTGGTGATGCTGGCATTTCAACAATAGGCTCATTGTTCTTGATTTGAGAATGAGCTAGCAATTGTTGATTAGCCTGAGGTAGAGGTAGCTGCAATAGTTTGATAACCTCCACGGGGGGTTGACCAGCTGCTTTGCTTTCGGTTGCACTCACTATACTTTTTTCTTCCGGCCCAGGGAGGGCAAGCCTTGCACTGCATTCAATATGGTTCATCGGTGCGTCATTTAGTACAAAGTAGATTTTTTGGATTTGTTTTTGGGACTGATATTGAACATTTGGTGCTCTAAGCTAACATGCATTATTTAGATAACCAGAAGGAAAATCATGCCCTTGTAACCAGAATGAAGCAGTGAGTTCCCTATATACATAACAACTGCCACGCAAAATGTATTCCCTCCGTCCCGTAAAGCTGGTATGGGGAACTCAACTTTTTACGGGAATTTTAATAAGATTCCGAACATCATCCCTTATTCTTCACTTCTAAAACTACTTTTAGTCATTTAGAATGGTTAATTTTGGAAATCTAAATAATATTTTTTGGGTTTTCATGAAGAACTAATATTTTCGGATGTCTCAAAATGGTGTGGACGAACAATATGAGACGCAAGGAGTATATTGACTTTGAATATAAATTTGTCATAATTTCTATGTTACACAATCTGAAAGATGCAGTTGCTTTTCTTACGTACTTTTAATCTTTTAAATCCTAACTTGTCTATACATATACACACATGCAAAAACGTAAATGCATGCGTGGATATATGCATTAATGTATCTATGAGCATTCGATTTGTATTTTGCACCCGCAACACCATTATGTTTGTAATTTTTCATCCACAGTGTCGTTTTGGTGGGATCATTGAAAAGTGCACGAACAGAATTTTCCAACTGGCTATACAGACAATGGGCTTTGTGGTGGTTTAGGTGGAGATTCTTTACAGATAATGGGCAAACCTTGCAAATGCACTTGCAAAGTGACGGCATTCTCCTCTCAGCGGACAAGCATTGCAATTTGGTTTGCTTTTTGTACAGAAAACCTGCAACAAATTTCATGAATAACTATTCAACATAGTGTGAAATTAATCATCAACTGGGGGCAGTATATTCCAGGGAAGTGCTAAATACCTTTCCAAAAGTTATCATCTGGTAATGTAGCTCATACCTGTGCCAACATAGAAGCCAAGTCATAAAAATCTGTAATAGCATTATTGCACGATGTAACCATAACTATAAATTATGTAATATGTGTAATCAGAAACGTCTTTACAATGTTCTTTGGTCAAGCTTGCAAAGTCGCGGCCAAAGGTATCTCTGGATTGATTCCAACACCGGGTACCTATGTAGGAACAATAACATTAGCTTTTCTATTGTTACTGACTAGTTTCAGTTCTGTAAATTCCTTGGCAGTTCATACTTACAGTTCTAATAGATGCAACTGAAGTGACTCTGGCAGCGGCTGAAGGGGTACCCATCCAAGTCTGACAGCTATTCTTCCAACATTTGTGTCAACCTTAATGCAGATTTACAAGGATAAAATTTCTTGGTTATCAAATTTATGTATGCTATATGAGTTATCATCAAGTATTTAGACTTATAACCAACCGGGAAAGCAAGATGGTGAAGTGTCAAAAGCCGCACACACTCCACGCTTTTCAAACCCAACCCTCTTACGCTTAGCAAATATTCTCTGCAGTCATAAATTTTTGTAAGAAGTTGTATCTATTCATTAGGAAACCTAAAACTCTTTTATCAATTCATTAGTATTGTACTCACAACAGTAGACCTTGTTAACTTTATACATTTGCATAGTAGACAGTAATCGAAATATTTTTCCAAGGCTTACTTCGCTTTGTCAGGTGGAACATCTCTTAGCCATTCAAGATCAATGCTTCCATGGTCTTGGACTAGCCGGTTCAGGAAATCCTGCGGTTTCTCAATCATTATCAGTTAGATGGCTTTCTTATGTTAGATTCTCTCAACATAAGTATGACATCCGCAATTAAAATGGTCGGATGTGTGTTTATCTGCTGTCAACTGTAATATATGTACCTTAATTCTCTCTGCTAGCCTGTTGTTCATTCCCCTTTCTCTGATGGTGTAAGCAATTTCGCCAACATCTGCACACCGAACTGCTTCCCAGTCCAATGAGTCCATTGTGTTGGTACTTCTTTCTCTCCTTTTACCTTCGGCTTGCGCCTGCAATCTTAAGCTATCCCAGTCCTCTGTGTTCTGTTTCTGTTCTCCAATCCTTACCGTCTTCACATTGGAACTATCAGAACTCTTTCCACTGATTGCTATACCAGGATGATATCCATGGTCTATCAAGCATGGCTCAACTTCCTTATGGTCTGTGTTTTTCGGTTTACTAGTTACGCTGTTGCTCTCTGTGGCATCCAAGGTCTCTCTTGAAAGGTTTGGCAACTCCTGAACTTGCTGAACTCTTTGATTTTGTTTATCATGTTCTGTACAGGAGTACCCATTTGCTTCAGCCGATACATTTCCAGTTTTGTGATTGTAACTTCTTTCTTCTTGACTTCTTAATAGCTCCATAAAAGAAGAGCTGACAAGACTTTTGGGGTTTCCCATCAATGCATGATCTGCTGCCTCTGAGTTATCATGAAAGAATGATCCTCGTCTCTCAACAGCTTGAGTCATAGATGAGTTCACAGAATTTTGAGAGGAACCGCTGGAATGCTGAGAAGAGACTACTTCATCAACTTCTCTATTATCTCCTGTGGAACTTGACACGGCTTGTTTGAGCTGAATCACTTTCCCGTCTGCTCTTGATTCATCGTATATCTCAAGACCACCTCTAGAAATGTCTGAGATTTTACATTCCAAATTATCGACTGACGTTTCACCATCCATGCTGCTTCCAAGAGATTCATTGCTGTTGGCAAGTACTTTTTCTGAAAAATAATCCATCTCATTGAATGTTACAGAACTCCGGTTGCAGGCAGGCTGATTTGACTTCTCTTCTTGCCATTGCCATTTTATGGTATTTTCTGGATCCATTGTACACACTTCTGTTTCTTCGTCAAATACACTTGTCTTGACAAAGCATGGCCTTTCACTGCTCTTTGACTTGAGGGGAAAATGTGCAGCAAGAGCCATAAAAGCAGAACTGCAAAAAGAAGTAGATTATGAAGACTTCTTGTGTAACTTTCTGTGAAATCTCTATTTATTTAAAAAGAAGTTCACCTAGAGAGATGGTCCGAGACGTTTTGAGTGAGGAAAACTCCAATCACCGAGTCCAAAACGGAACCTTTCCACGGAGAGAAACGTCTATCTCCTGCATACAATTGCATCACTCAGTAAATTTAGCACTAACTAGAATGATCAAAAATATTTCTATCATCCTAGAGGTCGGAGAAAAGCAAGAGGATGCCCTAAAGGAGTGTTTTTTAACTTCAGTTTTGAATCTTTTTTGTTCACGTAAAATATAATGGATAGGTTTATTAGTAAAGGGTATT
Organism: Gaultheria prostrata; assembly: GCA_036023075.1. Classification (NCBI taxonomy): domain Eukaryota; kingdom Viridiplantae; phylum Streptophyta; class Magnoliopsida; order Ericales; family Ericaceae; genus Gaultheria; species Gaultheria prostrata. Next base: position 8,310 of record JAXBDA010005962.1, on the reverse strand, counting down.
TGAGAAATGATATAGAGGATAATCAGTTGTTAAGGCCTTCTGGCTAGTAATAAGTTTGTGTACCCCTTGAGTTGCTTATTGGCTATGCTTCAGGACATTTACAGCTCCAGATCAGGCATGGCATTAGCGGTTGCTTCTATATAGGCCTATAGTTTGAAAAACCACTAATGTTTTATGTTCCTCTGCGGCCAGTTGCAAAGGTAACATGGCTCCGGTAAGCTAGTTGCTTATCTTTCAGATTTGAGTTACCCAGTAGTTAGAGTTGTTCCAACTTTTTGGGTGCTCACGTGTTGTCATCGATGGTGATACAAGATTTATTCAATGCAAAATTAGGTAAGGAAATAATACTAGAAACTAGAAAAATAGAAGAAAATAAGAGAAATATATGAAACAAAGCAGGCCATTATTAGGAACTTCTTATCTCGATTCTTCAAGGCAACCAAAGTTTTTGTTGACTAGGCGTATAATGATAAGTGGGAAGTATAACTTTCTCACTGCTTATTTCTTCTCACTGCATATTTCTTCAAGTTATCAAATTCACTGCAGCTTTAAATCATAATTGTACTACTAGGCCACTAGTGGTGAAATAAGTTTCTTTTCTTTCTTTCTTTCTTTTTTTTTTTTTTTTTTTGAACTGGGAAATAAGTTTCTCGTTAGTATGCTTGTTTTCACGCTTTCATCTCTTTCCTCCATGGGTAGGTGTGGCACTTGGATGTTTTCACCTTACTAGTTAGCTGACATAGTTATCTATATCAAATCCAATATATAAGAAAACGAAGGATTTATGTTAGGATTGCATTCATAATTTTTTTAGAATTCATCGTAGATTGACATATTTTTTATTATATAGAGGACAATAATCTAACCGCCATACAGAAATACTAATAGACAGATTCAATATCTCGAATCGACCTCCTATCAGATAGAAGACTCATAGAACCAGATGTAAGGTGCCATTTTAGGAAGCTCATTAGCTTACCCCCATCTATTTGAATGATCACTTGGGTATCATTCCCCATAACAACAATATCTTTTGAGGAATTGTCTTTCATTCCAAGGCATAACCTGTATCCATGCACTTCATACCACATGGGGAGCTTCATATTTCCCAACGTGAGTGAGACAATTGAGAGGTTGTTTCCTTATTCTGGGATCCTTTATCTTTTCTTCATTTTAAATCATTGGGAAATTGCAAAAAATAATTTTGGAATTGGGTTAATACTTCCAATTGAATGGGTCAAGGAAAGCATTCACTCCTCCTCTATCTCGCATCGCCTTGGTGGATTTCTCTCAGCTAGGTAGAGCACCTCGTTTACGCGTGCGCCAATGTTTATCATGGGAGTCCATCATACAATGACTGAACTATTTCTTCGTGCATGGGACGACTTGGTTCGTTGGATGTATAGTTTAGAGTCATACAATGACTGAACTATTTCTCCGTGCATGGGACGACTTGATTCGTTGGATGTATAGTTTAGAGTCTTTAGACCACATGGGCAACTTGTTTTTCGATTGAAATCCTAGTAACTGCTAGCTATGTGTGTGTATATGCAGGCATGAATGATGGATGTATTTATAGATGCATAATACTGCTCATTTACTGAACAAAATCTATATCAATTTTTTTGGATTCCTAAATGTTGATTTCAGAAACAAGTTGTCTACAAATGTGCTGATGATACTTATACTGGTACCTTGGACGAGATGCATGCGTGCAATAAATGAGTCAGCCCGCCCCTTAAACACTCTTCTTTCTTCTTCCCACCATTTTGCCTTCTCTTCATCTGTCCCATCGATACCTTCACTGTTTATATTTTCCAAAAGAAGCTTCCAGACTCTATTTGTCTCTTCATCAAGGTCAACTTTAGGTCGCGGTTTCCGTTTCCGGACTGGATCAAATGGACCTTCAAAAGGCACAACAGTCCCGTGTCCTTGATAAACAACTAGGGCATTTTGGTCTTCGTATCTGAAACAACAAGGAACAAGCGAACGCTGCTCTTGATTATTGATGTCTAGACTCTTTAACTGCTCAGCAATTTCATTAGGAGATATCGGGATTATCTTCTGAATTGCCCCTGTAAGATCATCATCAAACATGTCAGGGTCTTAAACGTGCTAAAAGGAATAGCCTAAGGATTAGAAATAAAAACATAGGATAAGTTGACATAAAATATGCTAATGTGGTTTGGTCACATGCAACGGAGAACCAGTAGACGCAACAATTATGATAACTTGATAAGAGATGAGACTATCGATAATGGCATTGCTAGGGGGAGAGGAAGGCCTAAATTAACATGGGACGAGGTCGGGAAAAAAAAAAAGTAGTTGAGATAGTGGTTTATATGGCCCTTGACAGAGCAAAATGGCGAGAAAGCATGTAGGCAATCCCAATTGATTGGGACACAAAATGATTCATGTAACCGATCTCAATAATCGGGAAACAAGGGTTAAGTCCGATGGCTTGGTCTGGTAATCACTTTAAGAGAAAGGGAGTCACCTCTCCAATCACAACGGAAACAAAAAGCTATGACTGCAACACACATATTTCTGTAAAAGAAGTACCTGAACCGGCAAAAGGTTTTCTTTTATTTGGGGTTTTCATCTTCGTTGGTGCAGCCATGCATGCAGGAGGGTGATTGAAAATTTCATACCCTTGCATAACACCCATTGTGGGAGCTCCTTCAGCAGGAAATGTTGGCTTGGGTATACACTCAACATATTCAATCAGAGACCCGAACATACCCCTCGGAGTAGGATCCTTTGGTTTCTTCTTTGATATCCTTCCTTTTGGGCTCAAAGCAAGTCTGCATTCAAAAGTTTGTTCTTTCCCTTGAGCAGCTATGACTGGTACAGTGGTAGTCGAGATGCTACTCGAAATAAAATGAGCATTCTCAGGACTGCAAGCTGCACAAGCATTGGTCATAGACCATGGTATTCCTTGTCCCACCCTATTTTCTGCAAAAGTCACATTAGACAATGTGTTTGATGTGGTTGAACTCTGCCCTTTCTCAATTCTCTTTCTCTTGTAATTTGCTGGGAAATAGATGCCAGGAATTCCAACATTGGTATGTATATCTTCTGGAAACATTGCCCAGTATTGATGAATGGCAGTGTAATGACATCCAATCACGTTTGTGCGGGTGTGCTCCACCTCATAACTCATGGATGGCTTTCCTCTCTGTAATCCCTTTGCTTGTTCTCCGCCATAACGCATCCCTTGGATGATGCTTTCCCGTTCATCATGTGTTTCATCTGAGAAAACAATCTGACATTTTCCTTCTACAGGGGCAGCTTGGTCACGACTCTTTAAATGTTCAAGACGCAATTCAGTTCTGTTCGGGGTCCGGGGATTTGGCGCTCTTCTTTCTTGGATTGATGTGCAATCTTCAACCACTTCGGTCACGGGATATGTTCGTTCATTTGAATTTGATTCAACTCTGGTCAAGGAGTTTTGTGCGTGTGATTCTGATTCTGCATTGGCATTTGACTGCAGCCAAGCCGAAGGGCATTCTTCTTCTGTCACTTGGCCTTTGGAGTCGAAATCCAATTTTCTTTTGCAGGACTTTGCTGCAGGCGGTGCAGGCTCTTCATCAGTAGTTCTGCTTGTTGCCTCTATGGTGGGAGTGCTTGGGGTTTTCTCAAGTTTGTTTTTTCGGACATATTTCCTCTTACCCGTTGGCGGTGCAGGCTCTATATCAGTAGTTCTGCTCGTTGCCTCTGCAGTGGGACTGCTCGAGGTTTTGTCAACTTTCTTTTTTCGGACATATTTCCTCTTAACCTTTGGGGTGTCTGTGGGGCTCGCACGCTTTTGAGTCCTTTTTTTCTGGCCTTCCTTAACTACTTTTGGCCTATGTTTTCTTCTTCTTTCTTTCTGCTGCGGGGTACTGTTCAGGTCAATTGCAAGGTTGTTTGCCTTGTCAGGGTTGTGACTCTCCTGCAATTGCGAGGAAACAGCAGCACAAGCAAAATCTTTTGGCAGCCCTTCAACTTCAAACTCTGAGGAATCAACATTGTTCCGTTGCTTCTCCCTTTCCTGATTTGCTCTTTCGTCAACGTTCAAAACTAGTATATCATGAGCTTCCTTGTCTTCTGCTTTCTTGGACTGATCAGGTGTTATGGGTGAAAACCACGAGGGGATGTCACTGCTCGAGCATGTTATTATTCTAGGTGGCGAATTGAGATCATAGAAGGGTCTGGTAGGAGCAGAATTTTCATCTGTACGAATACAAGCGTTACATATCACATCAGTTTCAGGGACAAAACATATCACATCAGTTTAAGGAACGAACAGAAACAAAATCAGATGTATTCGGTAGCATCTAGCTGAAAAGTTATTGCCCATGTGAAAGAGAAAAGGGTTGCGGTTCAAATATGTATACATGTCTTTTTACAAGCCTCGAAATACATTTTCTTAATAGGCAAGATGTTGAAATTGACAGGAGCAACATACCCTTCTCTTGAACACTACACTTGAGTTAAGATTTAAATGCAGTTATCTATTTGCATGTGATTCGATTTTTCCCATTATTTTTAAGTGGGAGCATGTGGGTAATGGAACTTCTTATTCATGCCAACCTAACAGCCTAAAACACTGGGGTACTGAACTGCATCCGTGTTCGACCTTAACATTTACTCGTAACACGCATTTTAGGTTCCCTCAAGAGTTACAGAAGATAACCGATCACAGTCCAATGAAAACTAGTAATTACCGATCAGAAGTTAGTTTTGACATTCGAAACACTTACACAGAGGGGCATTTGGGGCCTGACGGGCGTAACTCTGCAAGTTTGATCCAAATGAGATACCTTCGTTAGCTAACGAGGAAGTTGGGGAGGTGGTGGTCTCCAAGTGATTATCTTCACCCGTGAAATCGACAATCTGAACGACAGAACTGCTTGCTGCATTAACATTTTCTTTCTGAGTTGAATACACTGAATTCTTGTCAAGATCTTCAAGGATTCTCAGATTCGTGAAAGGACCACTTTCTAATCTGTATTGGTCCGTGGAAGAAAGAAAGCGACTGCGGGATTTTAAATCTGCCTCACAATTTTCAAAACCCTGCTTTATGTCAATTGATTTTAGTGACTCACAATAAGCAGCTATTCTATGAGGTAGAGTTTCTTGTGCCAACTCATGATTTTCTTGGCACCCATTTTCTTGTCTCTCTGTGCAAGTTCGCCGTGGTCTTTTAACAACGGGCTTCATTGGTGTCACCGGAACACAACTGCCTTGGATCTGACATTCTTTCAGCTTCGGAATCGAGCTTTCCCTGCTGACATCCATTTCTGCATCCGTAGAAACCGGTAAGGATCCAATCTTTCCTTCTTTATCAACTCTTCTATGCATTGATTCTTTTAAAATGGCTCAGAAACTCCCAATTTCCCCTGCACATGACATGTAATTACAGAATAAATTACAGTCTTTGAGTAATTTTTGTTCAAATCAACCTCATCCTCTAGAATCATTTCAGTTTTAAATATCAAAATAAATTAACAAAAAAAAAAAACATACATTTCAGTGCACTTGAACCCAGCCCAATACGTTATTCAATATTCATGGCCGTTTGGTTTGACTTGCTTAAATTGCTTATTGTTTTCATAAAGAACTAATATATTGCTTATTGATTCAACCCTTTTCATCAAACTTTTTTTTTTTCACAATTTAGTCAAAGAAATAAATCTTAAAAGGAAGAAAAAGGTACTAATTTCATAAATGACCCATTTTTTTTTTTAAAGTTCTTTCAGTATTAAAACATTAAATAATTAAAATTGAAAGAGATACGAGAAAAGTTCACTAAAGACAAACAAATATTATAAACAACATGCGAATAAGTGTAGACAAACTGACACGGACAGTTACTTTTTGCACATTAACCACCACCCAAAGAGAAACTTTTGGATTGGGAAAAAAAAGACTCAGAAATTAGCACACAGACATGCACAAAATCAGAAGCAGAGAACCAACATTAATAAACCTGAAACCAAGAACAGCTACCCAGAATCAGATCTCTCAAAACAGACACAAACCCAGTTGCCTTCTCATGGTGAAAGACCAGAAGCATTTCAAGAAATCATGAAAAAAAATTCACCAATAAATAATTTGCAATGAATTTCGGCTAATTTAGATAACAGATTTCCCATAACAAACGCAACAGACCCTCCTCAGAATCTGTGATCTGCTGCCAATTTTTCCTTCTAATTTACGAAATCAAAGAAATAAATGCAAATTAGATGGGTAAAATTAACAAGTGGATAAATAAAGGTTACCGGAAAAGTGGGTCATTGCCGGAGATCTGGTTTAGCTGACGGAGCGGCAGAGGAATAGAGGACTGTGAGGTGTACTGTTTTTTTCTTCTTAGAGGAGAGAGAAAGTAGGAAAAGAAAAAACCCAACTTGTTTTACCTGGTGAACAGCAAATGAACATTAATATAACCAAGACTTTTATTAAATACCACCTACCTAGTCAGAGTGTTAGAAGACACGTACGTACGTAGAGAGACTTTTTTTTTTGTCATGTTTGATAACCGTTATAGATTCATTCAGTTATAACCGTTAATCTCGTAGGACCCGTAATGTCTTTTTGGTATTCCTCAGGACTTCGTAGGTTGCACTTTTCGCTTCCCTGGACAAGGTGATGTTATCACTTATCATACTGGCTAGAGCATCTCCATTCCAATACCAATATAAATAAGGATTTTTTATTCTTAAAGTGACTTTAGAGAATAATAAATAGAACGTTTATGGTTGGAGTGGATATGAACGGTCATGAATAAAAAATCTTATCGTGGTACATTTTAGATTTCTTGATGGATTCTAACCTAAATAAATTGGCTATAACTTGAGTAATTTTTGGATTATATTAACTAAATTTTGGTGGCTCATGTAAGTGATGTGTGATAAAGTCTAATACTCTCCCTCAAGTGCATCATGGATGCACGTGGAGGTACGGATTGATTAGGTGAGGCGATTGATTCAAAAACTCGACCACGTGAGGTGAGGTGAGGCCACCCAAACCTAACTCTGATACCATGTTAGATTTCTTGGAGGATCTCAACCTAATACCAATTGGCTATAGATGGAGTAGTCTCTGAATTATATTAACCAAACTTTGATTGCTTAGGTGAGCGATGTAAAATAAAATCTAATATTCTCATAGAAAAGTATAAAAATTTATTAGCAAATGTTCATAATCATAAAAATATAATTTAAAAAGGTGAATACTATTATAGAGATAATTCTATATATTATCTCTTGTCCTCTAACTATAGAGGATCAATGTAGAGAGGGGTTTGGTGGATGGGGTGGAGTAATTTGGTATTCTAAATATAGAATATTAATGTAGAAAAGGATTTAGGGTATCTTTAGTGGAAACTCACATATCTTTCAAAATGAATCTTACTTGATAGATCTAATTAGTTTTATTATATGAAATTTTCAAAATTATGAAACCCATTATAAATTGAAAGATATAGACTATTAAAAATATGACACAAATGTCGAAAATAAACCAACAAACACGAAAGTTGAAAGTACCTTTAAAGCATTAGTTACCCAAATTTAGTGTATCCCAGTCAAAGAAAAATTAATCCAATCACTTGCAAAAGGATGGCATTTCCTTATCTCTGTGTCCAGATTCATTGGAGATAAAATCACCTCCCCAATTCATTTGATAAAATGAACCTCATTTTATCACCTCAACCTCATTTAATCAAATGACAAACTCACCACTGATCAACTGTGAGGTCTCGGGTTCAACCTTGACAATAGGCGAGCTAGTGTTTCAGTGGTGATTTATACCACATCCCATTACCTTAGGTATGGATTATTGTAACTTCTCCCGTCATTTGACCCAAAAAAAAAAAAAGGGTTCAGTGTTTTTATTTTGAGATGCTCTTAAAAGATTGCCCATTTTAAAAAGTTTCAAAAAAATTCTTATTTTGTCCATCGATTTCTCTTACCTTTAAATAAGTTAGGATTTTACAAGAAGTCCTGTCAAAAAGCAAATTTGGAAAGTTCCAAAAAAGTACAGTATAGTACCCCCTCCGTCTCTTTTATAGTGTTTAACTTTCTATTTTGGGCTGTCTCTTAATAAATGTGTGTTTTGAAAAGTTGGTAGGTACATTTTCATTTTTGCCCTTAAAAGTAGATTCCTTTTTGAAAAGTTAGTTGGTATTATTACATTGATAAGAGCATCCTCATCAGGGGAGTCAAATTCCCCTGATGGCTATTTTGTTGGGTGTAAGAGGAAAAAACACCCCAAAATCAGACTCAACAAATTTTTTATAAATTTGCAAAATCTGAAACTTTGCTA
>JAXBDA010005961.1:0-22368 GCA_036023075.1 Gaultheria prostrata | reverse complement strand
CGTGCCCCGTGCCTCACCGTGCTCGTGCCGTGCCGTGGGCTAAAAAATGATGGCCCAGCCCGGCCCACTTTAGTGTTCGTGCCGTGCCGTGCCAGGCCCATACCATGCCGTGCCGTGTCGTGCCGACGATAAACGTGCCGTGCCCGTAACGTGCTCGTGTCAGCCCGGCCCGTTCGGCACCTCTACCACCAGGTGGTACCCGTCGGGTAAAATTTCTCCCTAGTTAGACCTTCAAATTCAAATAAAAGCAATAGCAAAAATGCCTAATAAGGGACCCATTCGGCGAAATTGTTCAGGATTCAGGCCAAACACCGGTGGGACCTACCACCCATTTCCGCCGTTGGAAACTTTTTTGATGCATTTTTGTCTGTGTCCCAATTTAGGCATTACTCCAGGAATATCCCTCCTCGCTTTTTTTTTTTTTTTTTTTTTTGCATATAGGCCAAGTTTTTCACTTGATTAGATTTTATCAAAATTTGATAAAATCAAGTGGGAAACTGTGTCATACTCTGCCCCACGCTAATGATTCGAGTTATTCATTAATTTTAAAATGACTTTTAGGTTGTTGCTAGTAAAAGTTACGTCCTCCGTCCCAATTTCGTAGTTCCAGTTGACACTTTTTATCGTCCCAAAAATATTGTCTCACTTCAAAACTAAATGGGTACTTGTTAAAGAAAATCCTCTTTTACCCTTATATTTTGAAATTTAAAATAATACTCCCTCCGTCCCAAAATGTTTAGCACACATCCATTATTCACACCTATTGAAAAATCATTTATATTTTTTAAGGTATGATGAATTATATATGGAATATGGATCTTGTTTGATAGTTTTTTCTTAGTTTAATTAAACAAAAAATTTCAAATCATAAAAAGTAGTAGTATAAAGGGAAATGATTTTCACACACCCCTTTTATCATCAAACACTCCCTTTTTGTCTTTATTCAACCTGAAATTACCAAATTACCCTTACTTCAAGAGTCACCTTTTCCATATGAAGGGCAATTTGGTAATTTCATGGTCAATAAAGACAAAAAGGGGGTGTGGAAATCATTTCCCTAGTATAAATTAGAAAATAAAGATGATTTTTCGATATGTGTGAATATTGTTTTTGGCCAAACATTTTGGGACGGAAGGAGTAAAAGGTAAGAAAGTGTAATGATTGAAGGGTAAAATAAGAAAAATATATTTTCAAAAATACAATGATTATATCCCCTTATTAAGTTGGAATCCCCAAAAATGACTATAAAATTGGAACAAAGGGAATACATCAATCAGATAATTGTAAGTAATTAATCTAATTTTTTTTTTCATTTAGAATTTAGGATCCTAGCGATCTCGAATTTTGAAGAAAATCAACAACTTTGGCGTAATACCTTTTAATTGGGATAATTTCTATAGGATAGTACGTAAAAAGTGTCAAAAGAAACCAACAAATGGGATGGAGGGAGTACTCCTCTGTTCTACTTTATTTGTTTCTTGTAAAAGTATTTTAAGCAGATAAAGAATTACTCATTGCTTTAATTTTCATTACTTTTATATATAGTAATGTGAATTTTCCGTTCGGGCTAAAAGGGTTAAAAGTGCTAAAAATAAAATTGGTGTATGTGACTCGAGAACGATCTATCCAATTCATGTTTAACCCTCTCAGCACTTTTAGCCAAAATGGGAAACTGGAGCAGTTGGTTAAAAGTTGCAAAGTCTTTTTAAATAAGAGTATGAAAATTATGTAAAATACTAGTATAAATTAAAAGGTACAAATAAAAATTGAGACAAAGTGAGTACTGTAATGATTATAGAACCTTATTGTACTCGATTACTCGCTGTATTTCATCATTTTTGGTGGCCATATTGCCCAAGGAAATTTTTAGCTTTTGTCTTAGTTTTGCAAAAAGAAATTTGTAGCATCCAATTTTTAGTTTTTTAATACTCAACTTTCCCTTAAAACAAATGGATGTACACTTTCAAAAAAGTTTATGTTTTGTAAATTTCCTTATGGGTAGATATCGTCCGGGAACAATATCCGGCCCAGGAATGTAATTCCGTAATATCCGTTTCCGAAGTTGCAGTTTTATCACACAAAAAAGACATATATTTCATGATTATTCATAAGGTCTTATATTGAATGACAGGTGTGTTGCGAAAAAATGTACTCCATAAAAAATAAAACAAAACACGAATTGCCCATAACCGGGTTAGATTCACGCCAAAGCTAACCAAGGAATACCACAACCAGGAACAGAAAGAGAGCTGGTCAAGCCCATCCTCACAACCAAACGCTCCCGAGCAAATATTGGATCTTGCGCCAGGACAATAAATACCCTTCTCAGAAACGTGCGTTCCCGTAATATATTACTACATCAGTAGACTTATCGTACGCGCCAAAAGAAGTTCCACACTTTACTACAGAGGGCCCCAAACCCAATCAAAAACCGACACGTGGAGGACGAATTAATATCCCCAGCTTCAAATTACCATAGGAAAACCAAGTAAGTTTCCATCCCAGTATTTTTGATATTTTTGTGATTTTTCTTTTTTTATATAGCAACTGAATTGATGATTTGTAGCTCTAGTGTATCAAAAGTGTGGTGCTATGGTACACCAAATCATGTGGGACTTTTTTCTGGGTCCCACAGTAATGATCAGATTTGTTTAATATTTTAAAAAAATTAATCTAAGAGTTATTGAAAAAAATCAGCTTGTTCGGATATCGAGAAGGGCTTGATCAATGTTCATACGTACACATTTATCTATGAACACGGATCAAGCGTTTCTCAATATCCAACGAGCTAATTTTTTTCAGGAATTCTTAAATTAATAATTTAAAAATATTGAATGGCTCTGATCATTACTGCGGGACACGAAAATAGATCCCACATGATATGACTTACATTTAGTGTATACATAGTTTCTTTAATTTCGAAAATATTGTAGTGAAAACTCGACCTGAATATAAAGAGAGGTTCGGGGGTGTTTGAAAACCTCATTTTTCAGTTTTTCATTTTAAACTTTTTGTCTTTTTAGTTTTTTTGGATTATGATGAGAATTAATGTGTGGAATCTAGTAGAAGTGGTTGAGATAAATGTGCAGAATGCATTTTGCAACAGCAACCAGGAATAGTGTTTGGGAGATATGTGCAGAATACATTTTGTAGGTCTTTTTCTTAATCAAAATGGAAACAGTGAATGAGAAGTCAAAAAGTTTATTCCAGCCTACTTCTGACTTCTCTTCTGTAACATAAAAAATTGATAACTCTGAGAATTCATTTTAAGAACGAATTGTCAAACATGCTGAAGGAGAAAATCGGAAAAATCAAAGAGATAAAAGAAGTGGCCAAACACCCCCGAAGTAAGGTACGTACATGCAGGGAGAGCACACTGGTCGAGGACCTACATCCATCACTCACTCTCTCTTTGATTAGACAGATGGAGGATACAGTACATCTGATTGGGCCCCATCTGGTTTTGTGAATACGTAGGTGCAGATATACTGGATCATTCTTATCATCATGTTGAAGAATGGGGTCTCTCTCTCTCTCTCTCTCTCTCTCTCTCTCTCTCTCTTGATGCTCTTTTGTTTGATTGGACTAGACTGTTTTTTCTGTAAGCAGAACTCGTGTCAAGTGTCAACGCCGTTAGATTTTCCGAAGCCATACAAAAGTAGTTAGCTTGTCCTTGTCATTTGTCAACATGTTCTGTTCTTCTCGCTTCCCCCTCTCCGGTGGTCCTTTCCTACATGTACAGAACCTCTATGGACAGAAAATGTACAGAGCAGATAAGGGATTCACTTGTGAGTCTCATACGAAAGATTCAAACCGTTCATTCATCTTAGAATAATTTTCCGAGGGGTCCCGGAAAAAATAAGCTCCAACGGTCGTGCAATGAAACGGGGTGGGTTTCGGATCGAGCACTTAGGCACGTCAAATTGAGCTGATTTCTCGCAAGGCCCCTTGGAAATCTATTCTAAGATGAATGAACGGTTTGGATCTTCCATGTGGGATCCAAAAGTGGGTCCTAGAACTGCTCCGTACACTTTCTCTGCATAGAGGCTCTGTACCCTTAGGTTTATCCAATCGAAAATCCTAAGGGCTTGCTCGTTTGGGTTTCGAGTTCCGAAAACCCTCCCTTATTCGGTTTTCCCAATGGATTTTCTGCCTTTTAGGCTTAAAGCGAAAATAAGAAATAGGCCTTTTTTAAAATCTTAATAAACAAAATGTAAGTAGCTAAATTACACTTCCAAAAATAAATACTACTACAATTCATCAATAAGAAATAACCCTAAAATAATAACATAACATTCCAAGATTTTAAGCTCGTCACTTAAATATCACTAATTCTAAAATAAGATTAAAAAACTCTAACCTTACAAGATTTTAAAGGAAAGCACCATCTAAATATCACTATCTTCTTGCAGTTTTAGCAGCAAAAGTATTTATTATGTCCGAATAATCAATCTTATCCACCATCTTATGTTCAATAGATAGAATCAAGAGTCCATTCAACCGTTCTTGTGATATAGTTGACCGTAGGTAAGACTTAATTTTTTTTTTTTTTTGGTATTACAAAAGAAACTCAGGCCTCCTAAAATATGGGGAGCCCTTGATATTAGTAGTTTTTGGGGGCCTAAATCGATCGCAACGCTCGTTTTTAGCTCAGGGTCAGCTCTACCCATAGGTGGTTTGTACATTCTATGTACATAATCCTTTTGTACCCCTAATTGGTCCCCGATGTAATTAAACAAGGGTCTTTGCTACTATGAGCAAGGCTGGTCATGAGATTCTTGGTTAAGAGAAATTTGTAAAATTTGGGTTGTATATTTTTTTTAAAATAAGTTTTTAAATTTGGAAAGCATCATTTGTAAAACCATAGCTGGTGATGAGATTCTTGGTTAACAATCAATCTTATCCACCGGTGTAATTGGCTTTGTTGTTTTGAATAAAATAAGTTTTTGTTCATATTATTTTTTGTCCAATATTGTGAGTTTGTGAGAAGAAAAAAATATTTTTATGGAGAAAGAAAAGAAAGGCCTAGGAACTAAGCCATGTACCTATTAGATAGAATAACTAAGGGGGTGTTTCACTAAAAGAGTTTTTTGGCTTTTCACGACTTTTTATGTGATACTCCCTCCGTCCCTTTTTAAATGATCCACTTGGGAAATGTGTATTTTGTGGACGTTAAAAAAGGCACCTCCGTAGAACGTTTTTAATTTTTTTTTGCACCAAATTAAAGTACTCAATGAGCACTTTAATTTGGTATAAAAAAAATTACAAAATTCTATCGAGAAATATATTTTTTAGGGGTTTGAAATTGCACGTATTCCCGTATGGATCATTTAAAAAGGGACGGAGGGAGTATATTGTAAGAGAGTGACTGCCTTAATTTTAGAAATAAGCTGATTTTTTGAATTTTTTGAGTTAATGGAATGAGGCCTAAGTTTTCCCGCTAGGCTAGCTAGCCCATTGATTATATAGATTAAATATATATTATATACTTGGGTATCTATCTGGTGCCCTAATTTTGGGTAAAATTTGGAGGCTTAAGTCAGCCGTCTTGCTCACCTTAGATCAGGGTCAGCCCTGAGTATGAGCCCTCTGGACTCACAATAAACATAGAAAAAATACATACTTCAGTACACCTTTAACACTTTTCAATATATTTATATCATTTTTATATGATTTTCACACATTTGAATACACTTTTTAAATTTTAACATAAGCTCACTGGGGCTATTTTATCATTTTTCATTAAAGAAACCTCCTTATATTGACAGGAGCTGATAATAACACAAGAATCAAATAAAAAAAAAAACCAACAAACTCCAGTATATTTTTTTACTGTTCTGTACACTTTCACACATTCCTATACACTATTTACACATATCGGTACACTTTTTAAACCTAAACGACAACCCGATAGGTTAATTTTTGAGTTTTCCATTAAAAAAAACCATGAGTACACCATTTAGTGTACACCAAATTGTGTTCGAGTCCAAAAAATGATTAAAGTCGTTCAAATATTTGAAATATGTTTTCAAGAACTTTTGTAAAAAAAAATAGCTCATTCCGATATCGGTAAGAGCTTGATTGATTTATATTCTTGAATTTCCAAGAATAACACTTGAATGAATTGACTCTCTCTCTCTCGCGCGCGCGGGGTCATTTTTCCTTTTGCAGGTGTGCCCATGCTTGATGTGGTGGTGCTGGTGGATTGCAGCGGCGTCTTGAATTCACGGTCATTGTCCTCCTGACCGTTTTTGAGGTCCGGTTTGGCAGTTCCTCGACGGCTATTTTAGCGGCAAGGTTGGTATTTGGCGGCGGAGTGTTTCGAAGCCTTGACTGTTTATCTTTTCACCTCCCCCTGCTTCATTTGTTCTGGCCATGCTTTGGGTACATTTGGTTTCCGCTAGTTTCTTTGAATGGAGTTACCAATTCCGGGCTTAACGGCTAGGCGGCTAGATCTCCTCCCTCTCTCCATTTGGCAGCTTCGGCTCACCACCGGTATCATTGCTAGATGGTTTCAGATAATGGCCTAATGGTTTGTGTGTTTCGTTGTTGTCGTTGGTGATGGGGTGGTGATGCGTGCTGGTGGTGTGTGATGGGCGGCGGCTACGGGATGGAGGTGGCGATAGTAGGCAGTTAGGATTTCTTTGTTTGGTATAGGGCTTGAATAAATTGTTGATCAAACTCTTCGATGTAACAATTAGCCTATTTTTGCATAGACCCGTAAAATATTATTTTAAATAAATTGAACGGCTTCAATTATTAGTGTTGGTTCTCAGAATGAGTAACAAATAATTTTATATACATTTGGAGTACACGAAATGGTGTACCCAAGTTTTCTTTTATGTTAACATGGTAGGAAATTTTTCATTGATAAAAAATAGCATAGCCGTACATCAAAGACAACAACTATCATTCCAGCGGAGGATTCAATAACCAACCAAGAGGTCTAGCTTCCCAATTAACGAATACAGAACCTTGCTAACCCAATGTTATCAAAGTGTGCGCAAATTACTTTTGTTCGACGATAACTTCCACGTCTGTAGGGCAAGACCTTTTGTTAACCAAAATTTGAAACAACTACTGCGAGTCTGCTTCGACCATAAGAGAATCTAAACCTACGGAAGTAGAAGTTGATAAAGGTCTTGCCCTACAGAAGTGAAAGTTATCGTCAAATTACCTTATAGTTAGGTCCAGCCCTAAGATTTTCGGAGCCTCAATTAAGTTCTAAAGATGGAGCCTCTGAGCATTTGTATATACATAAATTATTCGATAAAAGTACCAAGATTTCCTTATGGTGCAGTGGAAATGTAGAGCGTTTACAACCTAGAGGACGCGAGTTCCATTCCTGATGCCTACAACAAATTTAATTTTTACATGTTTGAAGTAAATTCACCTAAAAAAACAATGAGGTTTACAAGGATCAACACCCGACCTCATGGGTAACACTGTGGCATCCTACCACTGATCTAACAGAAGTGTTGACATATATAATATTTAATATATCTTGAATTTCGGGGGCCCTATTTTGGGCCAAAAATTGGGAGCCCTAAGCGGCCGTTTGGTGGGCGTGCCCCAGGGCCGGCCCTGCTTATAGTTGGTGGGACAATAAGGAAAAAATGAAAGTGAAATATATTAGCCGAGAAGTGGGACTATATCTTCCACTACTATAAAAATAAAAACCCACCGAAGGCATTTTTTTTAAACTTAAAAAAATGAAAGTGAAATGATCTTTTACGGCAGTATTTGTTGGGATTTTTTTTTCCGGACACACCAGGAGCACCAAAATTTACACCAAATTTAACCTCAAAAACACCTTTTACAATTTACCAGGCCACTTTTGCAAAAGTTCACAAAATCAAGCTCTCTATTATAATTTTAGTGCTTTAAACCATTATTTCGTTCTACTCCTACTTTTCTATTTAAATATCTTTTTAAATTTTTATTTTACTATTTTACTATTTCAAATAAACAAAAAAAATTTAATGCAGTAAAGTTGAAATTTCCCCAACGGCTATCAAATTTTCCAACGGCTATATTGTTTGTTTGTTTGAAATTTTCCAGCATATTGAAGTTGGAATCTAGCATATTTCCAGCGGCTGGTTAAATAAAAAAAAATTTAATGCTGGAAGAGAGAGGTGAAGGAGATAATGGGATTTAGGGCCAATGTTGCAGAGTGGGCAGGAGAAACAAGCCGGAAGGGAAAAGGTGTTGGGAAAAAGTAATAAAATAAAAGAAGTGAGAGAACAGTCACTCACTTTATTTGTTAAGTTCCTATAGCTAGAATAATTTGTTGAGGGTTTTTGAAGAGCCTGATTTTTTCATCTTTTTCAAGGTTTCCTCTCCACTTTAACTTCAAAGTGTGTTAAGCCTGATAGTGATGCTCTTGTGTTAAGCCTGATAGTGATGCTCTTAGAGAGAGAAATTTGAGGGGGTATTCTTCATTGCATTTGGTGGGTTTTGCACCTATTCTTGGAAGAGTGAAAACCTGAGGGGTAAAATGGCCATTTATGATTATTATTAGGGTGACATCACCTTTTGAGGTGAAGAAAATAAACGGCAGTTAGTGAAAGGGGGAATCAGGAGAATATTTTTAAAAGTAGGGGAGGTTAGTGCATTTTCAGAAGTCTCAGGGGAGATAAGTGAAATTTACCATTTTTGAACAGAGAAACATGCCTTAATTATACGTTCCCATGAAGAATTTAATAAATTCCTCGTATAGCATAACCAAATTTGAGCTTCACGTCTACAACAAGTCACGTCTTGCAAAAGCACATATACTGAGTATTTTTATTTTGAAGTCAATATTGATATTGGATAGTTACAATTAGCGAATTTGAACTGCTAGCAATGCATGTGAGTACACGGTGCCTACCGGACTAGGAATCTGACTTGCAGCTAGCTGAGTAAGAATTTATTAATGTATGTACAGACACCCACATATGAGCATAATGGTGGGTAACTTTTGACAATGTTCCACTTGATTTGCACAATTTATTGGGTCACGGACTCACGGCCCTACCACATTAGGATTAGGGGTCCCCTATTCCAATAACATTGGTTGTGCAATTTTACAATGCAAAAAGCACCACACAAGGTGAATGTGCTTTGAGTTCAGGTGACACAAAATTGCATCCAGCAAAAGAAAAAAGTAATTTGTCTTATTTTTTGTTTCCATCACTTGAAACTCATATTAACATTTCATGAAAAGTCCACAGCCATTCCCAACTTACAACTCATTTTCCCCCTAATACATTTTATGTATAAATACTCACTACCATAATTAGAAACCCTAATTTAAAGCTCAGGATTAAAAAGAAAAAGAAAAAAATAAAAAGGAGAAAAATTTCATAAAAGTAGGTGCTAAAATGGAACCCCATTTCATTGTATTATGAAGAGGCATTTCTTGAGCTTGTAACTGAACCAAACACCACCACAACCAAACATTATACCAATTCACATCACACTGCAACTTGAAGTGTTCTCGTCGCTGAAGGCGTCGGTATACGGGTCAGGGCCGGCCTGAGGCGGGTAAGGGTACGGGTATGGGTAAGGGGGCATGTAATTCACTGCAGGTGGCGGGCGGGCGTACATCATGGGCTGAAACCGTTCGTTCCCGTTGGCACGTTGTTGGGCCATCATCATGGCCGCAAGTTGCTGCTGCTGCTGTAATTGTTGCTGCTGTAATTGTTGCTGCTGTTGTTGCTGCTGCTGCTGCTGCTGCTGCTGGAAGTATGGGTTACCTGCTGCGATATCTGGCCCGGCTCCACCAAAGTATCCGCCCGCACCACCAGCGGGAAGTCCTTGGACTGCCGGTATTTGGCCCATGTTCTGGCCCATTGGGATATTACCCATTTGACCCATCTGGCCCATGGGCATGCTTCCCCCTATCTGGTCCATATGCCCACCTCCCATGGGTTTGAACCCAGGGGGCAAGTTGGGAAAACCTTGAACACCATCACTCATTCCACCCCCTCCTTTCTTCCCCCCATTAGCATTTCCACCACCACCGGCAGCGGCACCACCGCCGTTCTTGTTCGGAGCGCCCATACCACCGTTTCCATTTTTAACCTCCCCCGGGTGGCCACCGCTACCTTTACCACCATTTTTTCCACCACCACCACCACCACCTTGATTTTGATTCATATTCCCATTTCCACCTCCCCCGCCGCCGCCGCCTTTCTTTCCACCACCATTCACCTGAACAGGTATGCTTCCACCACCACCGCCACCACCGCCTTTTTTACCATTTGCGGCATTACCGCCACCATTCCCACCCTTGGCCTGAGCATTCATAAGCTGTTGTTGTTGTTGCCCCATCATCATCATATTAGGCATCTGACCATTACCCATCATGGGTTTCATCTTATTCATGGCATGGTGATGGGCATCATCCAATTCATCATCATCGTAATCGTCATCATCATCGTCCAATTCGTCATCATCGTCGTCGAATTCATCAAATTCGTCGTCGCTTAGATCATCTTCCTCAGGCAAACTGAACTTCACAGCCTTCTGATTGCCCCCATTGGGCAATTTCATGTCCTTCAACGGAGGGAGTTTCATGTCTTGAAAAGCCTTAATCTGCTGCAGCTGTTGCTGAAGCTGCTGCTGCTGTTGGTTCTGGCCCTGGCCCTGGCCCTGTTGTTGGCCATTTTTGGGCTGATTATTATTATTTCCTCCATTTCCATTTCCATTTCCACCCTTCTGATTCTTGTTATTTCCACCCCCTTTTCCGTTGTTGTCAATTTGCATGTTCTTGAACTGGTTATTGAGGTTGTTTTGGTTTGATTTAGAGGCACCCCATAACTCTGCATGTTTCCCATTCTTCACTAGCTTTTTTATAAGAGTGGCTGCATCTACATTTCCTGATACAGTCACCTTCCCCTGTTCTGAATCTATATTTGTCTTATAAACCCCTAGAACAAAAAATACAAAAATTTCAAACAAATTGCTAAAGATAAAAATTACGAAGAAACAACTTCATAGAAAAAAGATCAAAATTGGGTGCATTAATCTACTCAAGAATGTGTCTTTTAGCATTAAAATGAACCTAAAAAAGGGATCTTGAAATGAAATTTAGGCACAAACCATTTCAAAGGAAAAGCCTTGTTCAACTCAAGAAAGACAGAGAGAGGATGAAGATAAGGCACAAACAAATTCATGCAAAAGTGATGAAATTTGGGTAGATGAGTCTATTTAGAAAGTGGGTTTTGAAGCAAAAAGCCAAAAACAAGAGGACAAATTAATTATAAAAAAAAAACAGAGGATCTAGAAATGGGATAATTTACCTTCAATTTTCTGCAAGATTTTCTTGACTTTGCTCTTGCACCCATCACAGTGAATGTTCACTTTCAGTACACAGGTCTGCATTGGAAAAAATGAAACCACCATAGAACCCAACAACCACAATAAACAAAAAAAGTTAATCAAATGAGAAAAAACTGAAAAGGGTATAATAAAATTCCAATCTTGTCAGCAGAGGATCTGCATATACATAAATAATAGTAATAATTGCTAATGTATTTGGGAAATTGAAAAAAAACAAACAAAAAGAAACAGGGTGGGACAAACAAATAGAATCCCTTCAAGTTGTTCAGAACAAGAAAAGCATTTCTGTAAAAACCTATACGTATAGGTATCTTTATAATTCTAAAGAAATGTACAAGAAATGAAAAAAGATTACCTGGATCTTCAGAAACTCTTCTTTACTCATGTTTTCCACTCAAACAACAATGGATAGAGAGAAGATCTGAGAGAAACAGAAGAGGGTCCTCTGTTTTTCTTTCTTTTTCAAACCCAAAAAAAAAACAGGGGAAATGAGAGAAATTAAATGGGTCTCTGAGAAATGTGAAAGAGAGAGAGAGAGAGAGAGAGAGAGAGAGAGAGGGTTCAGAGGAGGTGGGTGGTGGGCATTTAACTCTTCTGATGTCTCAGCTTCATCTATTTCAGAGTTGGAGAGAGAGTGTGATCAGTGTGTATGTGTAATTGTGTATGAGTTTTTTAGAGAGAGAGAGAGAGGAGGAGAGAGAGTAAACAATGCGTAGAGTGGGAGAGAGAGAGCCCCAAAGCACTCTGTGGTCGGGCCCTTTATTTATTGGATTTTTTTGTAAACCGATATTAATTACAGATTTACAGTAGATGGTTTTTCATTAATTTTAAGCCATAAGCCAGTCCAATAGGGCTTGGCTTAGGGTGGTTTGGCTTGGCTTCACTTAAGGCCTTGTTTGGAACAAAAGAGAAAGGAAGGTGTAGTTTGAAATTCTAGAGGAAATAGAGGACTTGTTTATTTGGCATAGAAAAGTAAAATATGAGGATAAAAATAATTATAGGTAAGTATGGAAATAAAGAAAATAAGTTTTAAATTTACAAGGAATATAAGAACATGTCCCTTCCGCAAGTTCGGTTTCGACCCGTGTTCTGTTTTGGCCAAAATCGAACACAAGTGAAAATGTCTTCATCCACGTTTAAGCTATAAACATTCTTTCTTTCTTTTTTCAATCGGTTAAATAACTTATTCAAAATACTGTCAAAGAGGAAACATCGAGGGATACTTTCCTACTAATCCTCTCCGGAACAACCTCCTTCCAGTAAATTCCAGAACTATCAAATGAATTTTCAAAGATACCTTCCTCCCTTATTAAAAGTCAATCACGCTTTGCAAGTTTTGGACAATATATTTGTTTTAAAAACTTTTTCCTCCTATAATATTTTTAAACTGACTTGTTTTCCTGCGTTAAATTTTCACTATTTCTATTAGATTTTCTTTTTTCGTGCTACTTTAACAACCAAATCAAAGAAGAAAAGAATCCCCCCCCACCCCCCCCCCCCCCCCCACACACACACACTTTCTCTCCTCTAGTTTCAAACACCATACTGAATTTACTTTGGATTGTGAATGGTCAAAGCGTAAGACCGAATAATCTGTTTTTATTTTTGAAATATTTAATTACCTGCAGAAGTAAACGAAACCCTGTCAGAATTTTCTCTCCAAAATTGGATTGGTTACAATAAATTCAAGAAAATTAAAATGGGCCAGGAAGAAAACATTTTCTCCCCAAAATTGTTTTCACTGTTTGTGCAGATGAGCACCACTACATAACCAGAAAAAATATACAGAATTAACCCAAAATTTAAAAATCAATGGTCCAGATTTCCGAGTACTTAGACATTCTGGCTAAGAAAAATTTACCCGATCCCCCTGGTTTTAATGGATCTAGATCCGATATTAAGATTTTGATGATCCATAACTAATTGATGGCACTTTGACAGATATTTGTGATTAGGTTCACATATTTACTAGTACGGAGTACGATAGACAGATTTCAAGTACTAAAGTGGGATTCACAATATATTACATGTAATATGAGCCTTGTCAGCTCAAAAGAAGACCAAAAAAACAAAAAGAATTTCAGTGTGTTTTTTACACTTTTTACATATCTTCATACATATTTCAATACACTTTTTT
This sequence comes from Gaultheria prostrata, assembly GCA_036023075.1. Lineage (NCBI taxonomy): Eukaryota > Viridiplantae > Streptophyta > Magnoliopsida > Ericales > Ericaceae > Gaultheria > Gaultheria prostrata. The sequence goes on along the minus strand of JAXBDA010005961.1, from coordinate 8,903 downwards.
AACATTAATTACAGCACAACTGAGTTGATTTTACAATTTTTCATGTAATATAGTTTTGATTCGGAGATATGTACTTGATCACCCGACCCAACAACAAGTTTAATGTTTTGACTTAATTGGATCCCATTAGAATTAGCTTGATTTTTCTTTTTTTGAATAGCAAAAAAATTTATTAACCTTTGAAAACGAATTGCAAAGATTAAAAGGATCCAAGCAACAAAACATCAAGACGGAGAAGGGGCAGACCCATAAAGAAAACTCTCTGCACACCAAAAGACACCTGCTAGGAACCTAAAGGGAAAAAAAACGGAATGCTGGTAATATAAAGACCCGTTAATTCTCATTATTAATTATGCGGTTACAAGTCTAAATTAATTATGTGCTGCTAAGAGATAAATTAAAGTAGTTAGTTTGATCATCTATACTATTTAGATAATTATCTTTGAAAAAAATCTAATGATTATCCTAACCCCTTATCACTCCAACTCCCCTTAATATTCTCCCACCACTCCACGTACAAGTCTATTTCCCACTCAAATTCTATTTCTCCCTTATAACATCCACACCTATCACAAGAATTCTCCTTTCAATCTCGGCAGATGTCTCTCTCGCGCGCTCTCTCGGCTTGTATATTTTATTTTTCTTTATCTCCTTTTATCTCACAAAAGTTGTATAAGTCTCTCCCTTATGAGTTATTCATTTTTCCTCCCTTGCAGAATTTATACTTTGAGTGATTTAACTGTTCGCAATCTCCAACGTTCCTGATTTTCGTTAACGCGCTAGAAATTTCGAGTGAAAGGTAGGGCATTCTTAAACCTAACCATTACTTTAGAATACTGTTTATTTGTGGTTTGTGTGTACATGGGTATACAATAATTATATTACTTGAAATCGGATCGTTATCGGATGGGTAGTAGAAGTAAACAAGTGGTGACGTTGGAAATCGGTAGTTATGCGCTCAGTTTCGATTCTGTTAATTTTAGGCTATTTCTGTTCGGTTTCATGAAAAACTTAAAACATATAAGTTGTACATATCGAAAAATTAAGTGGAGTCCATATAGAACTCGTCTCAATCCGAGGTCCGTAGAATTAGTTATGAGTTTTCAAAGTTGACTGTTCTGTATGATTTCGGGACAGATTAATACCCTGACTAAAAACCTATGATGACCCTTCTTAAGGTTAAAACTAGAGTTTTCACAAAACATAGACTTTGTTCCAAATTTGATAATTATTAATTCTGTCAAGTTTCATAACTTTTCGAGTTAAATTGCTAGTTTTAACAAATCAAATATGTTAGTCGTTTTTGTGCTTTATTAAAGTTTCAGATGTTATTGCCCTTATTTATTTGTCGTGTTTGACTTGTGTGAATAATGACCCACGTGATGCATGTGTCCAGTTGTTAATTACATTTTTGATTGAATCGTTTAATGTATAAGAATGAATAAATCTAATCGCAAAGTTTGGGGTTGGGACGTGTCCCGTATGGGTCTTGAGCCATGCGCAGTTTACACTTTTAGGTAGCTTTGCTGTGTGATCATGTGCCGGAAGTATACTGTGGGTGGGAATCGATGCCGGGTAGAGATTGATCGATGTGTGATCAATCATGAGCCATACACAGTATACCCTGAAGTGGCTTTGATGTGTGATCGAGCACCTAAGGTATACTGTGGGTGGGAGTCAGATAGAAATTGATGGTGATTTTGTGACCGGTCATAAGCCATGCGCAACATACCCGAGGTAGCTTTGCTGTGTGATTGGTACCTGGGATATACTGTGGATGGAAGCCGGTGATGGAAAATATTTGTTGGAAGTGGATATGAGAATAATGAATCTTGCGAATGTGTTGAAGACTTACGTGAAAATTTGAGTATTTCATACGGTATAAAATTTCTCTACGTGCGTATCTGCTGCATGAGTATCTTTAGTAAAGGGGTGGCTTAGAGCGACCTACTGAGTGTAATTTTACCACTCACGGTGCTACTTTTTGTGGCCCTGGCGTCCCCAATGCCAGTTACAGAAGGAAATGAAGAGCCACCTGCTGATTTCGTGGTGATGGAGCAATTAGATGAATATGAAGTGGGGAACTCTGACTTTACCAGTAGATGGCTTTGTCTTTTCTTTCAATTGAACTTTAAATAAATGTTAAATTTTCTTTCAGACAAGTTAGAGTTTAATTTTTTTCAGTTGTAATAAGTTAGCTAACTTTTAGCTTTCCGTTGAAAAAAAATATTATTAAGTTTTCTTTGGGAATTTTAATGAAGATTGCTTTTCTATTTAAATAAATTGTGATTTTTTTTATTAACGTACCCAATTTTCGGGGCGTTACAGGCAAGATTCCAACCAAAATTCCAACAAGAAAACACACCCCATAAAGATAAACCTAAACCAACTTCCCAAACAAAACCCAACCAAAACGCCCAAACAACACCACTAACGACAAATACTAGTTTGTAACAGAAAAACTGCTAATGATCTCATCATCTTCTCCCAAATGATCTTCATCCAAGATCTTGCAAATAGACCGCGAAGCCTGAGTCGCATTTAGATGAATCATGTTATTGCCATTAGAAGAAACAGATAATGCAGCAGCCACAATAGCAGATCCAAACACAAAGGATTTTTTCTATTTTCAACGACCTTTCTTCTTAGATTTGGGAAATCCCAACTTTTCTTCAATCCTTTTTTGCTTTCTTTTTCCTTTCCCAATGTTTTCCAAAACATCAGTTGGATTGAGATCCACAACTAATTGGATACCCTAAATATATTTTCTCATTAAAAAATCCCACTTCGGAAAGATTCCAAAAGCCTTGATCAAAATCCACTACCTCTTTATCCTTGTTGGTAACAACTAAAGTGGCATTCTCAATCGAAACATCGTCATCCACCGTGTCCAACTTAGCGTCGTCCTTTGTCTTGCTATTATCCATATGATCATCATCTTCACCAAGAGTTGTATACTTAGTAAAGAAAGAATCTTCCACCCTTGAGTTCAATAGGTCCAAAGAATCTGAGACATCCGCTTAGAATTCAGCTTGAAGACCGTCCTTGGTAGATTGCGCTAACTTCATGATGCTGGGAGATTCCACTCTCACTTCATGAGTCTTTGAAAACCCATGATTAGTAGAATCAACCACCTCCTTACTCAGACTTAACTGGCATCGAACAACAGTGTCATTTCCATCTATTTCGCCATCCTTTTTTTCCTCCACTTCATCTTCTAGATCGGTTTGAGACAAAGGATTAAGAATCTTTCCTGGATCAGATTGAAAACATTCCTCCTCTGTTACTTTGATCTTATGAATACTCTCTCCAATCTCCATATCAATCCAACCATCCAGTTTTGCAAACGATTTAGTAGTAATCAAGACTTTGCCATTAGCAAAAGAGGAGCGCTTAAGAGTAGACTCATCAGTAGAAATGAAGCAGCCCAAGAGATCCCCAATGGATTTAAAGGTGCATTGCAACCAAGCGTTAAGAGGAATCCCATGGCAACTTATCCAAGCAAACCTATCCAAACTTGCAGTTTCCCCATCTCATGGTTTCACCTCTGAAATCCATCGATGAAGCCAGTCTTCTTTGATGGTTTTATCTCTCGTAAGTTGGTTGCGCATTGTTAGAAGAATTGATCGACCACCCATGGCTTTAACTTGGATATAATCAACTCCCAAGTTTAGGAATTCCTTTTCAATCTTATCAATAGACATGGGATGATGAAGCCTAGCAACTGCACTACGAAGAAGCCACTCATTCTCCAGTGAATGATTTTTTTTTTCCTAATGCATTTTCCCCATTATCAATTGTTTCCTCATTCATCTTCCCTACAACATCTCTATTAACCACTTGGGCAAAAGTTTTCATGTTAATCCCTGACCAAACATTGGGCAAGGCTGTTTTGACTTCACCTTTCTTGCTAGGTTCGATGTTGATTTCCTTATTAGTAAGCAGGTTTCTGCTGAAGATACTCATGTCTTTTATCAAAACTAGCCCACTTGAAAACAATTTCTTATCCTCAATCCAAATACCATTAATTTTTTCTATAGCAATCTCCGCTGAAATTTCATTGTCATATTTAACAAACCCAAAATTCTTCCCCGTTACCTTGTTGCGTTTCAATGGGTTAAAAACATCCCTAATAGATCCGAGTTTGCTATAAATCTTTCTCAACCAATTTTGGCTTACATCTTCCGACAAATTGTCCACAAACAATGTGAATAACTTAAGAAGCGAATCACCACTTTGTTTTTTGTTTTGTTGAGAACGGGAACCTAACCACCAATATCAAAATAACCAGGCATTGAGAAGGGAAATACTTGAAAATCAAATAAACGACGGTAGAAATGCGGGGATGGTAGCAGAACAGAGGCGATGTTGTACCGAGGAGTGGCAGAAATGGACAACAAATATAGCAGATCCACAGCGGTAAAGGATCCAACAGCAGAGGCTGAGAGGGGAAAACGAAATAGGGGAAAAAGAAGTGAGATGCGAATCAGGGGAGAGAGGATTGCAGGGAATAGGGAGAACGAGTGACGGCGACTATGGCGGAAGAGCAAGATCGGCGGCCAAAAATTCCATGGCAGTGGTGGAGAAGTGGAGCCTAAGGGTCGTTAGCTTGAATTTTCTTGACGTGACAAAACACCACTCTTTTTAACTCTTTTGAATAGTTCATATTGTGAGTATAATCTTCCAAGCAACTTAAATAAAAACAAATATGCGTTCATTTGATGTGACCTGTAACTATCGCAATATCTAGTATTTAGGACTTCATAAGCATTATTTGTTGCAATATCTAGTATTTACGACTTTCTAATGTACTATCGATTGTAATCGTTTGTGTCTCATCTTTTTTTATCAAAAGCATTAACAATGATCCGTCAATTCAAATCACCTCATTCCACTAACTCAAAAGCTAAAAAACCCAGCTTATTTCAATTCCCAAGATAGGTCCTTCTCTCATAATACACCACATAAAAACCCGTGAAAAGACGAAAAGCCAAAAAACACCGTAAGTGGAACACCACATGGTAATTCTAATCGGAGAGAGTAATTTATAACTACCTACCATTTGCGTGTTGCTTACTATCACTTGTAGAAGATCTAGCTCAGATATAGGTTCATCAAAGATTGTCTCATTATTATTCATTTTGATCGGCAAAATTATTAAATATATAATAAATCTCGACAAAGGGTACATCAAGACGGGGGAGGGAAAAGGGAATGCAACCAAGGGTTGAAAATGAAAAAAACACGAAAAAAGGAAACCCACCCAGCTCTAGATCTGTCACAAAAGGCGAACACCTCAAGCAAATAATTTCCCATCGAAACCCGGCCTCATCGCTGCCATCGAAAAGGGAGAGGAGCACCACAGCCCACCGCTGTCATCGGTATGAGAGAGATTACGTCATGCCACCTTCTCAACCCCAACAACGAAGCCGAATCACAGACAGAAACTGTCGCCCCCAACAACCACCACACACTACTCTAGCAGTGACCTGGTCACCCTTGCCAACCGACGATCTAATCGGATCAAAACTCCTCCACTAGGACCCATCTACCACCACTGCCGCCAAAGTCTTACCCCTTTCCCCAATCAGCCCTTGCCGCACCCTTACCGGCATCACGCCTCCGATCTACCACCAACAACCGCCAAAACCTAACCACCAGCACCTCCATCCCCACCCACGCCACCACCACCATCACACCTCCAATCCATCACCGTAGCCATCAAAAGCCAACCCACTAGCCTCATCCACGCCACCATCACCATCACGCCTCTAAGGGTGTCACTGCAGCAACCCCACCACCACACACTCCGTCAAAACTGACGATGAGCACCCAAAAAAGCATGATCTGAGAGAGAGAGAGAGAGTATTTTTGTTAGATTGTCTCACTATTTCTAAAACATTTGTTCGATATTCCCAGATTTTTTGGCCATATCACAAAATTGAGAACAAATACATCCGAAATTGTTCAAGAAAGATAATCGCTCAAGATTAAGGCCCGGTGGATCTCCAGTGATTAGACTATCAGAGTTTCTAGCATGGGTGTGGTGAACAAGAACTCGACCAGATTAATTTTCCTAGATTGCGTGTGGATTCACAGGTTGCATTTGTAAGATCTCTTGTACCTACAAATAGTGCCCGATTCTTTCTCTTGTAATTTACCCTTTTTAAGGTTTTTCATTTTCACGTCTGTGTTCTTACTTTGATTACTCCTCACTCTCATTGATTGATTACTCCTTGCATGAGTTTTTCCTAAATAGCCCGTCTATAGCTCATAGACTTTAGACTCATTGTTTCCTCTATTTGATCTTTTCGTGTTTTTTAGCTTTAGCCAGTCTGCTTAGTCCATTTAAACTACTAGAGAAACTTAGCTTAATCTGGTTTTTAATTGCTTAGGTATTGTTTAGCCCGTTTAAACAATTATAGCTTGATCACTTTAACTGATTTTATTTGGGCAAAAATGGTGACTAATGTGAAAGGCTATTGAGTGATTGGTCCGTTTTGCCACTCCAGCATTTCTTAATGTGGACTTGATCATACAATAATTCCTTTGGAGAGATTCTTCATAACTGTAGGAGTATATTATTATAGTGACCGCCATAAAACCAAAATCAAATGAGAGTGTACACCTAGCTACTGCGATGTCACGTCCAAATAACACAAGTATCTCTGTTCAAAAAAAAAAAATAACACAAGTATCTTTGGACTGTACTAGTACAGATTTTTTTGGTACAAATTTCGTACGGATTTATTGTTTTGGATTCCCTCCGGCTCTCATACGGATATGATTAGAGTTGTTTATATTTTTCAAAATAATATTTACTTGTATCCCTCAAGAAATCAGTCAAATCGAATATCGGGAAATATGCTCCATCGGTGCATCCAATTTTTAATTCTGAATAAAAAACTGGAACCGATAGAGCATTTTTCGATATCCAATTTAGCTGATTTTTGGAATTCTCATGATTACCTGTACAAAAAGTTCATGTACAGATCTCGTATGGACCCACTTTTGAATCTCACACAAATGATATGAACCGTTCATTAATCTTAAAACCATTTTTTAGTGGCCCCGAAAAAAGTCAGCTCAATTTGATATGTATTTGGTTGATCTAATATTCCCCTGTTTCATTCATAATCGATTCAGAATGAAACAGAGTTATTGGATCAACTACTTACGCATATCGATTGACTTGATTTTTCCCGGGACCCAATTGAAAATTTATTTTAAGATAAATGAACGATTTGGATCATTCTTGTGAAGACCTAAAAGTGGGTCCACCATTGCATTTTGTACATTTTCTGTTCTTAAAATTCTTTACCCCTACTCAGGTCCAATTCGATTCTCCAAAGATATCGGGATATTATCAAGGATTTTACTTGACTTGATACGATTTGAACACGACACATTCCTCGTCTTCACCCAAAACAAAGTCCTAGGAAAGCCCCAAGGGTTAGTCATGTTATATTGTGTTTGATTCCCACACAATTAAGGAGTTCGATCATTAGGGTTAAGTTAATCCGCTATGAATAATTTCTTGTGAATCCCGTAATCTAGGTGTAGGTGACTTATTTTTGACCGAACTGAAAAGAGGAACAATTGAAATGCGCATAAATTAACCGTGACACTTCTATCTTGAGTATTGGAAAAAAAAGACAAAAAGAAGTACTCCTCCGAATTACTACCAGCTGGAGTGAACCATGGTAGTGGAGTTATTTTCACTCTGTCCGTACCCTTCTATTCAAACCTAATTATCGTTGTCGTTCTCAAAAGGCTAACCCTCCATCATGAAATCCTTGTGACTTTTGTACTACTTTGTTTCTTCCATGTTTTGTAATAGTGTAGTAGTACTTGTTTAGGTTTATGTCAAAACCCCCCTCTACATGTGAAGGAAAATACGAATTTTGATTTTTATTTATTGAGTCGGTCCTTCTATTGATATTTTACTGTACTGATGATAAGTCAATTCTTTAATCGGTACGAATATATTTTTATCGGTAGGAGTATTTACACTTTTACTAATAAAAATAGTTAATTGATATTGACACTCCCCAAATTGTTAAGGGAGTGTCATTATCAATCCCTATATGGACTTGATATTAGCACTCCCCTTATTGATATTGACACTCCCCTTTTGGAGTGTCATTAACAATTTGGGGAGTGCCAATATCATTTTCCTAAAAATATACTATTACCGGTTCAAAAATTGTTTTATTATTAGCTCAGTTAGCAAATTTTAGAATTTTCTCATGGAGAGAGAAAAAGGACCCCGAACAATATGGCTTTTGCCCCGAATTTGAGAAAGTTACATTAACATTTGTCAATAAATACACGAGGTTTAAATGCATGGTCAACAAATTTGGTTAGGGTTGTTTCACAAACAAACAAATACTGTAGTTTTTTTTTTTCAATGGTTAGGGGTTTTCAGGCCAGTTTATGCACGTCTCGATTATTTCTCTCCCCGATCAAACAAATATTCAGGGGCACCTGTCAGCTGTCAAAGTTTAGAAATTGTAATAAGTGCTTTTAATTCAAACAATTGCTCAGGCCCCGTTCCGCTAAAAATAAACTGTATTTGTTTCACCTCAAAAAACCATTCTATTCCACTAACAAAAAACTCCCCAAAAAAACTGGTTTTGTTTTAACTCTAAAACCACCCTATTCCACTAAAACTGGTTTTTTGGTTTATTCATTTTGTCTTTATTCAAAAAAAATTCACAAATGTTAGTTTTGCATCAATTTTTTGTGGTTTATTGGTTCCTCTCGACGAGACGAATCTAAAGAGTATAAAATCATAGTCAAAACTAATTTTTTTTAATAAAGCAAAAAATACGTGGTTTATTGGTTTAATTTTGGCTTTATTCAAAAAATAATTAATTTTCACTATAATTTCATACTTGTTA